>SZWC01023585.1:23222-36628 GCA_023375785.1 Penium margaritaceum | reverse complement strand
GTTTTGTCAGGTAGAGTGACCTCTGCACATGTTCGCATTCACTCATTGGGATGTTGCGACAGCCGACAGCTTCTTCGTTAGCATCAGCTTTACCCATTGTGTCCTCACGCGCTCACCACCAAAAAAAAACAAAAAAAAAACAAAAAAAAACAAAAAAACAAAAAAACAAAGATTTTGTAAAGATGGAGGGAAAACCTGCAAAGCCGCCACACACTGGCACATTGACGTGGTATAAAGAGCCGCCACCTATGGCACAGCAAGATGGCTTTGCAAACTAAGCACCTGCAAAAGTGGGTTCAATCCCACAGAGGTCGGAGAAGGCTAGGGCGTGGCGCACGCACTCACGTCCCGCGATCGGCGCAACCGTCTATGGGGATGGGGTTCAGCATCCGGGCGTGGGTGGTGGTGAAGATGCGAATGGCGGCGCACTGGCTCCGGATGCCCGCGATAGAGACACGCCGGGCTAAGGGACGACACCGTCCGCTGGGCCCATCGCTCCTGGGCCTCCGCGAAGTACCGACGAGTCCCTCAGGAGCGACAGATCTTCGCAAGGTGCGCGAGGAAGATCCAAAACTCACTACAATTTTCTCAATCACAAGCTCTCGCGGGCCATTGTCGCGGTGGTATTGCCCTTGCTTGCTCTTGATTATCTGTGTAGGACTTTTGTTTCTCGACTTGATGATTCTTTTGGATCGTTGATCGGAAGACCGAACGGCTCTTGCAGTTTCCACGCTCTCATAATTTGTCATTTGGAAGCTTGCTGTTAGGGTGCCACTGTTTCTCCTATTTTCTAGTTGTCCCTGGCCATTTTTGCACACAGGCTTGTTGGACAGGGCGTATCCTCACTCTCCTCTTGTTGGTTCATCAACCTATTCATAGTTTCAGGCATATCTTTGCTGTCCCTTCACTTCCCTCAGCGCAATCCATCACGGCGTCTCTCACAATGCACCTTATCACACGTCACAGGGATTCCCTCAAGGCTCCATAGCAATAGCAAGACTACATGTCTACATCCCATCATACAACAATGAGCAGCAAGAGTAGCGACAGAGAAGTCTGGGCTGGGTTGGGCTTTTGTAGCAAGAGGGCCAGCTTGGCCCTCCCACCTCGCAATAGCAAGGGGGTGGCCAGCAGCCACCCGTCGCCAAAGCGAGGGTTGGCCGGTGGCCAGCCACTCGTTCGCTATCGGCAAGCTTGCAGCTAGCTTGATGGCTCACGACCAGTCATGTGACTGGCCGGCCTCCGGTCATTCACCTGCTCGTCACCGATCGAGCGGGAGGCCTGGAAGGTCAAGGCCGGTGGCCTTGAGCCCTTGTCATCGCCCTCCCCTCCTCACCTCATAGGGTGAGGGAGTAGAGGGAAAAGGGCAATCAATAAACATTTTGCTAGTGTGAAATCATCGAGTGCACCTCGCACGTGATCATTTTGCTCCAGAGTACCAAAAATTAAACTTTTACTGCAATGTTTAAGTTTACTAATCATAAAACTTGTTCCAACTCACGAGTTCGGGGTACTACCGCCTTTGTTTGGGACAGAAAGTGAGGGAACAGGGAAAAACCCATAAATGAGCCTCTAAACACTTGAAAGATGCAAGTGTCCATGACGATTGTCCCTAGAAAACTCCTCCGGCGTGCTCAAGATGCCATTCTATAACTTCCTACGATGAACTTTGTACATGAGCTGGAGTCATATACGCTACATTGGTTTTTCAGAGCACGAATAACACTAGAGGCCAAATTCGCGACGGTTTCGATGACTAGTAGTTGAAACGTTGTTTCAGGTACTCTAGTAGTTGAAACACCACAGGCGGGGGAGGGGTGGGGGATGGGCTAAGAACCTAAATGTTTCAAGCACTGTAAATTGCATTAGAAAGCTTTTAACAACCTCTTTTTATTTGTTCAACTTCTCCCAGTATCTCCCCTCCCACAGGATGCTACTTGACTTCTTATGGGACAAAATGGGGAGTGTGAACCTCCAAACCACCCTCCTCATTTTGACCTCTTATCCTTCCTTCTTGGCCCTAGATTTGGTGCAGAGTGTCCTCCTACATGAAAGGTGACCAAAGGATTGGAAGGGTGCCAAGACCAAGGAAGACATTGGTGAAGAAAAAAACTCTCAACGTCTCTCCATCACCTTGGACTCAAGGGAGACGATCTCAAGGAGGCCCAAGAGGCACCAAGAAAAACCAAGAGGAAGCCAATGACAACAAGAAGACGAAAAAAAGGGGGAACAAAGAGAGGAGTGTATGAATTGGGATCTATTCTACATTTTCTTTCCACCTCTCCTCCTCACTATGTGAGCTATACTCACGTGTCTACTAGCTTTTCTCCTTCTCTCATTTTACTATCTTCCTAAGTTCTAGAAACTACATAGTGCCGTAAGTCATGGCTTGGTGAGATAAGCTTCAATATCACATATTGTGATGACCATGGCAGCATATAAAAAAGGTTTCTCTACCACGTGATTGTGCCAATCATGGCGGCCTAGGAAACTAGAAATTTTCACAGCGTGGTTACGCCGTTTGCAATGGCGTGAAAAAATCAATTGCGTAGTGGCCTCACCAATTGTGAGAGAAAAATGGGCACCAAGAGACGTGACACCTCTCTGAGGTTGTGGGATGACCCCTCGCAAAGGATCTTGACATGCTAGTTGCATGCACGGCGGGATGGCAAGTGCTGGACCATCCAAATCCAACAAAGGTACGCTAGTGACAGCCTCACCACATGCCTTCGGCAGACTCCAAATTCACGAAGCCGGTGAAAGCACGCTAGCTCCAAAGAGTGTTATTGTCTCCCATGCTACGGAGGATACGCTAAAGGAGGACCATTTCAACACATATCCCGATGAAGTGCGTGACAACAACGTTGAATAGGATCACAACCATCGTCATCGTCCTAAGATAAACTCATACCGATCACTCAAAACATGCAAAGCATACGCTATGTCTGAAGAGGCTACTGATAGCAATGATTATGGCAACAATAACAGAAGTGCCAAAAGTAGCCATGTAGGAAGTTCTCGTGAGCACGATTTAGATGATATCGCGGTGAAAGAGATTTGCTCCACTTGGCAAAATCTTGTGGAGGTAGATATCAAGATACCGAGACAACTAAATATCAGCACTGACGGCGGGAGTACGACACCACCAAGAGTAGTGCAGGCGGGTCCTCTTCCATTAGACATTGCAACGATGGGAATGGTCTACCCCCACTCCTATGCCATGGCGAAGATAACTTCCTTCAAAACAAGGAACTTCTCTGAGGAGAGTACGCTGGCCGTACCCTCTTCCAGTGGATGAAGACGCTCGACAGTATGAGGCTCTTGAATCTATCGTTAAGGCTCTGACAACATCATACTTGAAATGAACGTTCACCAACCTACTGGCCTACCTTGAGCAAAACATCACGGACCTTGATGATGATTCCAGATTTAACATTTGGCCTTCCATAAGGTAACATGACAATGCAAAAACCTTGACAGAGCGTTGCGCATGATTGTCCAGATACAGGTGCAATTGTGGCCAAAGTACGTCGCACCTGCTCGTGCCACCTCTAGTGACAGCGAGAACGTGTCACTATTGAATCTCAAGGACGGTCATGATCAGGCCCATTTTGTACAGTGTGTAGACCGTCTAAAAGGGTGTGAAGCTGACCAATTTTCTTTACCGCATAGAGTTTTCTCTGCGTATCCACAAAAATCCACTTGGTCAATAGGGTGACATTACTATGATATGAATTGAGGACAAGCTCTTCATACATATGTTCAATGATTGGGGCACGGAACGAACTAACCTAGAGTGGTAGTCCATGTTGTGGGAGGCCTTTTGCCGACATATGCAAGAATTGTACCAAACGTGAGGAGACACAGAGGGCCTTCAACAAGCTGAATGGCTTCAAACACCTAGTAAGCTCATTTGAGTCCTATGTGAGCAAATTCACCACACTTATGTAGGAAGCCAAAAGCTTCACAAAGGGTGATGGTATGCAGACCTTCAAATACCTACAACAACACGTATTGCATGATGGTCGTGCCTGTAAGAAATAGAAGGACAAAACCACGACAAGTAACGGGCCAGGTGTGGAAATCCTCGAGGACGTTGCATAACAACATAAGTGGATTACAATTGGAGAACCTGAAGCACTACTCAAATGCATGGTTGAATGCGTGTACGTAGCAAGGCTTATAAATGCACATACATGCAAAAGGGGTTGGAGCGGCAGTCGGGTAGCGAGGTGGGGTTAACGGAAAATAGCTTGTTGACCCTCTAGTCAAGAAGTCCAGTGGGCAAACCGGAAGGTCCCCAACTACAAGTGTGGCCAGGACAACGATGAGCCTCAAGTGGCACGTGAGCGTCACAACACGAGCTTCCATGAAGGGGGCTGCCACAACCGTATGCATCCTGGCCACTTTAAGGCGTAGTGACTTAAGGCTACTCGTCATGGAAAGGACATCGTAGTATTAGCCACAGCTACAACACCACGTGGAGATGGTGTAGGAGTTGGACACAGATAGGGCCATGGACAGGGCCGTGGCCGCATCAACGGACGTGTTCATGGAAATGGAAAATGGTATGATGCGGGTTTTTTTCCACCAATCAGTGATATTAGTGGGGACCACTCAGGAAAGGAAATGGAACACGAGTGTAGACTCATGCTTTCAAATGAGGATGCAAAGCAATTTGATTTTTTACAAGTTAAAATTTCTCACTTGTATTCTCCTTTCTTGTTGAACCACACTCCGCACCTGTTGATTGGTTTTTCCAACTAAACCTTGCATCTCCAAAAACGATGTATCATCACACTTGCTTAGTGGTGGTAACAATAATAACTCTAAAGAAATATTGCAACACTGATTCAAGCAAACACCTTCAAGGCAATAAGCACAATCATGTTTGTGGTACCTTTGGTAGACATTTTTGACCGAGTTATGTTTGGAATACTAGAAGATACTTGCCAAATGTGAACGCAGCGACAATATGTAGAGCTTGTTAGTGGGTGCAATGACTGCGCTGGTTTCATGCTCCGATATGGCACAGTCGGTTTCAGAATCGGATAAAAATACGTGGAGTGAAAGTTTTCTCGGTGGCTTCCGGGAGCGGAGCCATGGACAGTTTTGTTTTCACTGTATAGGCCAGTTCAATTCTGGCTACCAGGCCTAAAGGGCTTGGATTGTAAAATAGAGTACGGCATGCGCAGGTTACTGCACATGCCTCTAGTGTGTGTGTCACATGCGCAAGCTCTTGCGCATGCATCCTGGAAGGCAGGGACCAGCAGTTGTGCAGCACGACATAGCATTGCGGTCAGGTGGAGTCACACCTGACTGGGGTTATGGCATGAGGCGATGGGAGAGCTTCTGGTGGGGACCGTCTGCACAAGCAGCCCGTGGCCACGACTCACTGTGCTTCTCTTCTTGCCACTTAGACAGGCTGCGTAGAAAGCTAGAATGGGAGTATTACGGCTACGGAGATCTACGGCTCTCACACATCTGTGAGGAGCTCCAGGATTCAAGGACAACGGTTACGGTGAAACTTCACCGTACATCTGAGGAAGCTTCTTCAAGCAAGCAAGGCAGTCAACTTGCCAGGGCCGCAAGTGTAAAAGGCGGCGGCCATGGCAGATCTCAGTATCTCAGCAGGACTCATCTTTCATGTCACGACCTGGCAGCACTTAGCATCTGGAAGCGCCTCTGACCAAGGTTCTGATGGAGTGTGCCCTCTAGACCCCTGTAAGCCTGGCACAACTCTGCCAGCCTGGGAAGGAGGAAGCCCTGACTACCTGGAGGCCAGTCCACCTGGAAGACGGTGCTGGACCAAGACCCCTTGTATCGACGGCCTTAACGGCCTAGCAAGGCGTTGCCCCTTGCGTGGGCCACGAGCAGTGGTGGAGCTCATGTGTAGCCTCTGTTAGGCTCTACTTCTCATGTACCATACTTGTACTTTGGAATCAATCAAGATTTCTTCCGCTGTCACATTCAGTTTCCAAAGTTCAGCTGCTGATCTGTCTGCTAGCTTGTTGCACGAGAAAAGATCTTGTACAAGCAAGGAACCTAGTCCTTGCTACACACCTGCAAATCCCAACATGGTATCAGAGCACTAGGCTCTGTGTTCAGCTACTCTAGTGACAACAACAGCAGAGCGGATTGGTGAAGTAGCTCTTCACCATCCCTGTACAAGCTTGAGGAGGAGCGACGTGCGCCTTCTCCTAAGCGGGCAGCGTGACCGGCCTTTCGCGACGTTCGGCCTGCACAAGACATAAGCATCAAGAGACCATGAGCAACATGGAGGTGGAGGATCAGAGGGAAAGTTCTCCCGCTCTTGACAAAGACTCTGTTTTGCATGGTTTGCGTATGGGTTAGGATCAAGGATGCCATGTTGCAGACCACGCACAATGCCAAGCAGCAGAAGCACAATGCCAAGCAGCAAAATTGCAACGCTTGGCAGATGAGGCGCAGTGCATGGCACAACAAGAAGCCGCAGCTCATCAAGCGGTGGAGCACGAGAGGGAGGCATTGAGGCAGCAGATGGGAGCTCAAGAGCTCCTCCGTCAACAAGAGCAGGTGATGCATGTCGCTCAGGCGTCTCAGGCACAGCAGTTGCAACAGTCACATGCGGCTCAGGCCGCCAAGATTGCACAACTTCAACAGCAGCTGGCGTGGTTTCAGCAACAATAACAGCTTCAGCAGTAACAGCTTCAGTAACAACAACTTCAGCAGAAGTAGCAATAACAGATGCAATGGCAACAAGCATCTCAAGGATCATTCGCACATTTGCCTCAAGCAAGCCCTCCTCCAGTTGTACAGCTAGCAATGCCTCCGCCGGAGCAACCTGTGCAACCTGTCCAAGGAGGCATGTCACAGCAGTTTGGAGCTCAACAACCTCAAGCTGCCCCCGTAGTGCCACTCATGGCACAGTTTCAACCAGCACAACAGGCACCTCTGCCACAAGCATACACGGCACAACCCGCTATGGCACCAGCTGCGCCACCATTCCAAGCTCATCCAGCAATGCAGCAGCAGTGCTATGTGCAAGGACCCTAGGTGCCTCCACATGGCAAGGCATACCAAGGACTTGAGGACATCGTGCCCCCTGCAGAAGCAGCCTTGCAGTTGCATAAGATCAAGATTGACCAATTTGACGGAGAGAACTTCCCTCACTAGGTATACAAATTCAAGCAGGTGGCCCAGATTCATGGTGTTTGGAAGTTCTACACTGCGTACTACGCACCTCCACCCTTGGGATCACCACCACAAGTGGTGTTAGAGTACAAGTACTTCAACCAAGCTACATTCGTGATGCTGGACAACCAGTTGAGCAATCGTATCCAACAAGCAATTTGGATGTATGAGGACTTGGCAGAGCCTGCAAAGCAAGCATGGTCCTACCTTGTCAGGACCTACATGTCTGGCGACTCTACCTTCAAATCCCACCTCCTAACAAAAATTTCACAAATCAACCTCAACAGCTTTGACTGCATTGAGGCGTACATCAACAAAGAAAAGTCATTACGTGACCAACTTGCAGTGACAGATGCACCAGTATCCGAACATGTCTTTGTGACGTTCCTCCTCAACGGCCTCATTGGTGATTGGGATGACGTGCGCAAGGTGCTAAAGTTCAAACATGAGAGTGAACTGACCGAAGCATACATCTGCAAGATGCTTCTCACTGAGCAGTGTGACCACCAGCTGGCAAACGAGAAAGAACGCATTCTCACCAACACAATGTACAAAGGTGTCAGCGCTGCAGTCTGCTCCACTCAGCCATCACGGAGCAGCCAAGCGCTGATGAAGGCGGCCTCAGACCAATCTTTCGCATAGTCCAAGNCGAAGCTCGCGTGACCAGCGGCCAGGATCACGCCCTGCATATGACTGCCATTATTGTGGCAGGCCAGGGCACGTGAAGAAGTATTGTAGAAAGCGTCTATGGGATGAGGAGCAAGCAAGACGGATGAAGCAAGCAACCAACTCAGGAGGAAAGGGGGAGAAGAAGAGTGTTGAAAACGTGAAGCATGCCGAGAAGCAAGAGAAAGGGCCAGAGAAGCAGGCAAAGGAGGGAGGCACAAGTAAGCAATATGACTACACGGGGTCCATGTTTGAGCTGTCAAACACAGAAAGCAATGAGCTGGTTCGCTCAACGTACGTGTGGTACCTGGATAGTGGGTGCACTTCCCACATCACTTTTGACAAGACGTGCCTCCACAAACTCCTACCCTGCTCCAAGGGCTTCATCACAGTCGCCAACAACAAGCAAGTTCGGGTGCTAGGAAAGGGAAAAATGACAGTGACAAGGTACCAAGGTGCCCAAGTCAAGTTTGGAGACATGTTCTACATACCTGAGATTGCTGTCAATCTCCTCTCACCTGGGCAGCTGATAAAGAGAGGTGCACGCGTCGTCAGCAACGGAGGGCACGTTGCCTTGACGAGCCGTGAAGGCAAGACCTTCGCGGAAGGTTGCCTCCAACCATACGGCATGATCGAGCTAGATTTCCGAGCTCCAACGTCTGACAAAATTCAATCGCCATTTGTAGCAGCAAGTCTCCACCAAGGCTCTGGTGCAGACCTTGCTATGTGGCACAAACGATTGGGCCACGTAAGCAATTAGCTTGTGCAGTCAACGCACAAGAAGGAGCAAATCAATGGCCTCGACATCAAGGATAATGGGAGCAAGGAAATGATGCAGCCATGCAAGGACTGCATGCGTGCAAAGCTTCCACGACAAATGCTCCCTCCTGCCACAAAATGTGACGTTAGCCAGAAGTTGAAGCTAGTCTACACAGACATATGTGGACCACTACCAACAGCTACCATCTACGGAGGACACCAATAATTTCTTCTGTTCGTCAACGACGCGACATGTTTTGAGTGGAGCTATCCTCTACGCACTCGAGATGAGGCTCCCACCTACTTCTTCAAGTGGCTGGCAATGGCAAAGAGGCAAAGCAATGCAAAGTTACAAGTCTTGCGCTCAGATAGTGCCAGAGAGTACACGAGCGGGGAATTCATATCCCGTCCGAAGGACATGAGGATTGTGCAGCAGTTTTCAACAGCCTACACACTGCAGCAGAACGGTGTGACTAAAAGAGCCAACCGTACAATGCAAGAGACAAAACCTGATCACACTCAGCTCTGAAGAGGCTGAGTATGTGGCTGCTACATCGGCTGCACAGAAGGTCACGTATCTACGCAACCTCCTCGAGGACATCAGATTTCCGGAAGAGAAGCCGACGCAGATTTATGCGGAAAACAAATCTGCAATCGACCTGGAAAATTCGACCAAGTTTCAGGGTTGAACCAAGCGCATTGACATACACGGGCATTCTATCTGCTCAAAAGTACATGATGGCATGATTCAGCTCGTGCACATCCCGGGGACGAGGCAAGCTGCAGACTTCCTGACAAAGAATCTCCACAAAGAAATTTTCTACAGGTGCTTGCAGTAGTGTGGACTCACCACAATCGCATTCTCGTAGTACGCCCTGAAGAACGGTGATGAAAACGGCACGTGGAAGTCGAAGATCCGACGACGCGCCACCGGCATCTCGTTCAGAGTACCAAACACTATCACCTGTTTTATGGTACAATTGGGTGAGAAGATCACCACTGCAGCAGAGAGGGGGAGCAGTGAGAAGTTTGGAAAGCCAAAAGAGCAACTTTTGGGAGATCCCAAGCAGCAGCTTCGCTTTCAGAAGTCGGTGGAAGAAAATAGGTGTGCTAAGGAAGCAGACCTAAATGCGTCCCGCTTTCTGCCAACGCACAGAAAGTGTCGGCGAGACTCCGCGGGGCGTTTTTTGGCAAAAGGAAAATGGCGAGCGGTTGGACAACGCAGCAGCTTGCCGGCAAGCTGGTGCGCTTGCAAGAAAAAACAAAATGACCGCGCAGCTACGGTCACGAAACACGGTCGTAGCGAAGCGAGGAACAGCGAGCGCAACAGCTAGCGCGACAAAGAGGGGTGCTGCACAAGCAGCGTGCACAGCAGGCTCGTCTGTAGCCGCGGTAGCCAGCAAGCAAACAAAGGATCTCGCCGGCCATGGCGAGGTCCTGGTTGCTCTCTCTCCATCGCGCGCCTTGGCCGGGGGTCCTAACCGGTTTCCACAACCCTTGGCTGACGAAAAAGTGGCGCACAGAATCGAACGACGAACAGAACATGCAACGGAGATTCCTCGGCGACCAGCTTGACCTGCGCATGGTGTCTCCTTGAATACGCTGCAGAAAAACTCAACACACGAATGTGTGAGTTCCACACGATACCTCACAATGGACGCGAGCAGCAGTGTGAGGTCTCACCGGGGAAAACGCTGCGATCGACTGCCTCGACGACAACCGTGCTCCCGGACAATTTGAGCAAGAAACGGCTCACCGAGACACAAACGTGCGGACTTGAAGGACAAAAGCAGGTCAAGCTGGTGACAGGTAGCAAGGCAATGACTATTACTACAAAAAATTGGCTGAACGAGGGTGGAAACGGCCAAGCAAGCCTCCCCGGCCATCAGGTCGCTGTTTATACAACTCCAGAAGCCCCAGAAACGGTGGTGGAGCCAGAAAAGATTTTTCTGGACTCCAGGGAGGTGTCCACAAGCATCCAGGAGAAAATTTGGGAGAGGAGATCCAGGAGGAGCTTATTGGACATGCAAGCTGNNNNGCCATCAGGTCGCTGTTTATACAACTCCAGAAGCCCCAGAAACGGTGGTGGAGCCAGAAAAGATTTTTCTGGACTCCAGGGAGGTGTCCACAAGCATCCAGGAGAAAATTTGGGAGAGGAGATCCAGGAGGAGCTTATTGGACATGCAAGCTGTCAGCCAAGCAAGCCACCAGAACGGTCGCTTTCTGAGGAAGCAACTTCGAATTTTCTGGAGTGGCCTGGGCTTGACCCAACAATACCCAATTTTCTGGATTTATTGGAGTCAACTGGGACGGAACCAGAAACATGCCCTTCACAGTCCCCAAACACCGGAGGACTCGATATTGAGGAAAACAANGGAGATCCAGGAGGAGCTTATTGGACATGCAAGCTGTCAGCCAAGCAAGCCACCAGAACGGTCGCTTTCTGAGGAAGCAACTTCGAATTTTCTGGAGTGGCCTGGGCTTGACCCAACAATACCCAATTTTCTGGATTTATTGGAGTCAACTGGGACGGAACCAGAAACATGCCCTTCACAGTCCCCAAACACCGGAGGACTCGATATTGAGGAAAACAAATTTCTCTTCAACACAGCAGTAGACATCGAGAATTTTCTCGATCAGCCTATCACCGAAGAAGAGTCCCGACTCAAGTTCCTCGACGAGAATTTTTGGGAGTCTCTCGAGGAATTTTTCAGCAACACTCTGGCCTGATCCAAGCTCTTCACCAGCGCACCCATCGAGGGGGAGTATTAGTGGGTGTGATGACTGCGCTGGTTTCATACTCCAATATGGCGCAGTCGGTTTCAGAATCGGATAAAAATACGAAGAGTGAGAGTTTTCTCGGAGGCTTCCGGGAGCAGAGCCATGGATAGTTTTTTTTTTACGGTACAGGCCAGTTCAATTCTGGCAACCAGGCCTTAAGGGCTTGGATTGTAAAATAGAGTACGGTATGCGCAGGCTACTGCACATGCCTCTAGTGTGTGTGTCACATGCCCAAGCTCTTACGCATGCATCCTTCAAGGCAGGGACCAGCAGTTGTGCAGCACGACATAGCATTGCGGTCAGGTGGAGTCACACCTGACTTTGGTTATGGCATGAGGCAATGTGAGAGCTTCTGGTGAGGACCGTCTGTACAAGCAGCCGGTGGCCACGACTCACTGTGCTTCTCTGCTTGCAAGTTAGACAGGCTGCTCGGCAAGCTAGAATGGGAGTATTACGGCTATGGAGATCTACGACTCTCACAGATCCGTGAGGAGCTCCAGGATTCAAGGACCACGGTTACGGTGAAACTTCAGTGTGCATCTCAGGAAGCTTCTTCAAGCAAGCAAGGCAGTCAACTTGCCAGGGCCGCAAGTATAAAAGGCGGCGGCCCTGGCAGATCTCAGTATCTCAGCAGGACTCATCGTTCATGTCACGACCTTGCAGCACTTAGCATCTAGAAGCGCCTCTGACAAAGCTTCTGCTGGAGTCTTCCCTGGAGAACCCTGTACGCCTGGCAGAGCTCTGCCAGCCTGGGAAGGAGGAAGCCCTGACTACCTGGAGGCCAGTCCACTTCGAAGACGGTGCTGGACCAAGACCCCTTGCATCAACGTCCTTCACGGCCTAGCAAGGCGTTGCCCCTTGCGTGGGCCACGAGCAGTGGTGGAGCTCATGTGTAGCCTCTATTAGGCTCTACTTTTCATGTACCATACTTGTACTTTGGAATCAATCAAGATTTCTTCCACCTTCACATTTCGTTTCCAAAGTTCAGCTGCTGATCTGTCTGCTAGCTTGCTTCACGAGAAAAGATCCTGTACAAGCAAGGAACCTATTCCTTGCTGCACACCTATGCATCCCAACAGAGTCGAAGGTATGAATCATTGGATTTACGGTGTAAAACATATCCATGATATGTTTATTACAAAACAATCGAGCCTGATGAAGCCTTTTCACTCATAACAGTGGAGGTAGCATGACGATGCAATTTGAAGGACACAAGCAGTGTACTGTATCTGTGCAAAGATGAGCTCCTAGCACCTTTAGGTAACTGTATGGCCATGATCCATGAGGAATGTTCAAATTCCTTCTCCGGATGTATCACATTGTACCTCCCACAATTGCGATGGATCTAGAAGAAGTAAGATGGACATGAAGGATGCAATTTCCATGCTTTCGAGAAGAGTGTTATCATAGTCAGTTGTTCATTCTCAATGCACGCCTGTTTGCACAAGCTTGGTTAGCGAAGCCAACAATGTCAAACATCCTTGCATAAATCATTGAAAATAGTGTGCAAGGCTGAGAAAAGACATAATGGGCCCAACATTTTGTGGTTACGGCCAATGCATTACTGCTTCAACTTTTCACAAATCGGCATGGAAACTCTCCTTGGTGACTAAGTTCCAAGATATCTGAAGTTATCTTGTGGAGATTGATACTTGCTTGTCTTTGCACATAATTTTTGCTCTCGGAGGATCGCATGGACTGAGCACAAACATTTTATGTACTCTTTCGTTAATGTGGAAAAGGTTAGGATGTCATCAAGGTAAGTTAAGATAAAGTAATCAAGTTTGTTTTCAAATGTATCGTACACATCTCTTTACATGGTTGACAGGGCGTTCGTCATCCCAAACGATGATACTCAAATTTGATAATGCTCCAAGTGCATCCAAAACATATTTATAGATACATAATCTTCCATGATGTGGATTCGATGGTCCTCTTGATGTATATCCCAGGAGAAACAGAATTCCATCTCTTCCAGTTGATCAAACACGTCCTCAATTTGCGATACGGGAAATCATTTTTTCATC
>SZWC01023583.1:9190-20800 GCA_023375785.1 Penium margaritaceum | reverse complement strand
TTTCGGCTGGCTCATAGGGGCTGGTACATAAGGAAGCCTAGGGGTTGTTCTAGGCATGCCAATCTTACCCAAAGAATCTGTACATTGTCTTGTACGGATCTATCAAGTCTAAAGGATTCATTCCTTGTCCAAGTCTCCTTGTGTCCCAAGTATTGCCTCGCACACGTCCATTCGATCCTACAAGTCTTCCGCAGCGCACCTTGGTGCAAACGCCGCCGGGAGAGTCGCACGGCGGGAACCTCGGCCACTAGCAGCGGTCTTGCTGCTAGGAGAGGGTCGTGCGACATCTCAAGGGTTGGCCCACACACCAAGGGGTTGAGGTGGGAGGTTTATCCAAAGGGCTCGGCGTGTGACCGTCACGCCGGGCGCCCCTTGGTTCACATTTGGTATCAAAGAGCGTGGACGTTCGCTAGGCTTTGCGCGGTCCCAAGGGAGGCAGCAGATCTTCCACAACTGCGTTTGGCCAAATTTTTTTCTTCACAACCGGAAGCATGGCAGCCGCGGCATACGACCAGGCCTACCTCATGGAGGAGATTCGGCGTGCTCTTGACGAGTTGCGTCAAGAGAACCAGGAGCTGCGCGCGGAGGTTGAGGTGAGGTATGTCGTCCAAGGGAGAAGTGCGCTAGGGGGTATTGCATTGGCATCCGCATCTGCCTTTCGGCGGCCCAAGCCGAAGGAGCCGAAGTTCTACACCGGCAAGGGCAGTGCAAGGGAGTGGCTCTTCATGGTGAACTCGTGTTTTACGGCATTGGGCGTTCCCGTGGGAGAAGATGCCACGAGACTGGAGTATGCACCTACGCTACTCCGGGGAATGGCGCTACAGTGGTGGTCGGCATTGTGCCGGTGGAACGCCGCTGGGTTGCCGGACGGGCTGGGGGCCGGGGCACGGCTCCAGCCATTGCTGAGTCTACAGTTGGGGCGGGAAGTACAGCTCGGTGCGCGGGCGTTGACGGAGAAGCCAGGGACGTGGGAGCAGTTCGAGACGATGCTCCAGGCGCGTTTTGACCTCCTCAATGGCAGCTGAGTCGCACGTGACAAGATCAAGCACATGAATCAAGGCGGATCGGTCCAGGACTACACTACACGCTTCATGGCCTTGGCGGTGCAGATTGATGACCTCTCAGATGCGGAGGCGTACGACCGCTACCATGACGGCCTGAAGCCGTACGTCCAACGTGAACTCGCGGTGCTCGGGTTGCGGACCTTTGCAGAGTTGGTCTCGGCGGCGGAGCGCATCGACGTGGTAAGCTACAATGCGCGCCGGACCAGCTATGCAACACAACCACGGGTGGAGCAGCCGGGTCAGGCTGTGCCCATGGAGGTGGACGCAATCCAAGCCGAGCAGCGGGGCGCAGGCGGACAGCAAGGATCAAGAGGCCAGTGGTGGGCTTGTGGTGAGGAGGGTCATCGCAAGCGGGATTGCCCCAAGCGCAAGGCACAGCAGGGAAACGGGCAGCACCAGTGAGGAGGGGACGACCTACTACTGCAAGTCTTTCATCCGCAAGGGACAGCACCAGCCCTGAAAGGCTTTTGCTGATTAAGGAGCTACCTCAAGTGTTGTTGCGGAATGAAGGTGAGACCCGGCAATTTCCAGGGATCATCCTGGAGCTGGTTCTTGAGATTCCGGAGGGGAGTTTCGAGGGTCGGAGGAAGCTACGTGGGCTGCTAGACGGCGGCGCGAGTCATAGCTTCTTCAACGACAGGTTAGCGTCGTACGACTCACACGACAGCCGGGGACGTCGGCCAAGGCGCGGCAGGTGTCCGGAGTGGTGGAGTGCGGCAAGCCTCTCGTCAAGCACAAAGTCCGTATGGGTGAGTTGGTGTGTGACATGGAGTTCCACACTTGCCCTATGGATGATTACGACTGTTTGATCGGCTGGGATTGGTTGCACGCCTGGAATCCGGAGGTGGATTGGAGGTACAACCTGGTGGTCGTNGGTGGTCGTGAAGGCGGACGGGAAAAATATCACTTTGCCTTTGTGGCGGGGTGAGGGGAAGGAGTCGGAAGTGGCGGAAGCGGGGAAGCAGCTGCGCCTCATCAACTTGTAGCAGCTAAAGCGGTGCGAGTGCAAGGGTGGCCAGATTTACTTGGCATGGATGCGTCCACAACAAGCAGCAGAGCAGCAGATTGCAGCGGTCGAAGCAGCGGAGGGGCAGCCGGGGGAAGGCGCAGGAGCTCCAGAGTTGCCTCCCGGTGTTGGGGAGGTGCTCAAGGAGTTCGGAGACGTTTTTCTGGAGGAGTTACCGAAGGGGCTGCCGCCACAACACGACATTGACCACAAAATCGAGCTGGTGCCAGGCTCTTCACCAACGGTGCGGTCTTACATGAGCGACGCGGAGCTTGCGGAGCTCAAGAAGCAGTTGGGGGAGTTGGTGGACCAAGGCTTCATTCGGCCGTCGGTGTCTCCGTACGCGGCGCCGGTGCTGTTCGTCAAGAAGAAATCAGGAGAGCTACGGATGTGCGTGGACTACCGGGCGCTCAACAACACCACGGTGAAGAACCGCTACCCGTTGCCGTGGGCCGAGGAGCTGTTCGACCAGCTACGAGGTGCACGCATCTTTAGCAAACTGGACCTGCGGTCGGGGTACCACCAAATCCGCATTGCGGAGGAGGATGTGGAAAAACCGCGTTTCGGACGCGTTATGGACACTTCGTGTATCTCGTGATGCCTTTCGGGCTAACGAATGCTCCTGCTACGTGCATGGCGCTGATGAACAGGGTATTCCATCCCTACTTGGACCAGTTTGTGGTCGTCTTCCTCGACGACATCCTTGACTACTTGTGGACGATGGAGGAGCACCAAGAGCACCTGCGGACGGTGATGGAAGTGCTGAGAAAGGAGCGGCTGTTTGCCAAGCTCAGCAAGTGTTAATTCGCCAAGCAGGAGGTGGAGTTCCTCGGGCACATTGTCAGCGGGAGGAGAATCCGCATGGACCCAAAAAAGGTGGAAGCAGTGAAGGAGTGGCCAGAGCCGGCATGCGTGCGTGACATCCAGGTTTTTCTCGGTTTTACGAACTACTACCGGAGGTTTATCTAGGGGCACGCGGCAATGGGAGCACCCATGACAGACTTGCTCAAGAAGGGGCACCAATGGGAGTGGGGTGCGAAGGAGGGGCAAGCCTTTGGTGCAATGAAGGCTGCCATGTGTCAAGCCCCGGTGTTGGTGCATCCAGACACGAGCAAGGAGTACGTGTTGGCGACGGACGCAAGCGACTATGCGATCGGCGGGGTGCTGATGCAGGACCAAGGGAAGGGGTTGCAGCCCATTGCGTACTACTCCAAGAAACTTAAAGGGGCTGAGCTAAACTACCCGATCCACGAGAAGGAGATGCTCGCGGTGGTCCAGGCCTTCAAGCAATGGAGGTGCTACCTTGAGGCGCGGCAGTGTGTGGTGCACACGGACCACTACGCGCTCAAGTACCTCAAGTCACAGCCGAACCTGAGTCGTCGTCAAGCATGGTGGATGGAGCTGCTAGAGGGCGGCTTCGACTACGAGATCCAGTACAAACCAGGGAGGATCAACCCAGCGGACCCGCTTTTGCGTCGCCCAGACTTGGGCGTACATGCGATCACGGTGCTGGCGGGATCTCCAATCATCTGCAGCCTGTTTGCACACGGGCATGTGGAGGACGAGGAATTTGCCGGAAGTACGGTGAAGGGGTGCAAGTGGGACGACCAGTATTGGCGGCGTGAGAAGGGGAACCAGATTGTGGTGCCGTGGTGTGCGTCTTTGCGACAGGCGTTGCTGGAGGAGGCGCACGACTCGCACTACAGTGGTCATTTTGGCCACGACAAGACCTTCAAGACGCTTGCGCGCCAATATTGGTGGGCGACAATGGGAGCAGATTGCAAGGAGTATGTGAGCAGCTATGACACGTGCCAAAGAATCAAGTCTCGGAGGGCACGGGCGCCGAGAGAGCTACAGCCGCTACCGGTGCCGGAACGCCCGTGGACGGACATGTCACTGGACTTTGTGGGGGGTCTTCCACGGGGTACAATGGGCAACACCATGGTGCTGGTGGTGGTGGACCGATTCAGCAAGATGGCGAACTTTATCCCATGTGCGGAGAGGGTCACGGCAGCGGAAACGGCGCAACACCTATTGCAACATGTCATCAAACTTCACGGGGTGCCGAAGTGCATGGTCTCGGACCACGACCCGCGCTTCACCTCCCGGTTTTGGGAGGAACTCTTGAAGAAGATGGGCACCCATGTGGCTCTTTCATCGGCCTACTATCCCCAAACGGATGGCCAAACTGAGCGCACCAATCAGACCATGGAGCAACTACTGCGGGGGATCTTGGAGCCGGATGGCGAGGAATGGGAATGCAAGCTCCTGGTGGCTGAGTTTGCCTACAACTCAGCAGTGCATGCCTCTACGGGGCAGTCTCCCTTTGAGGTAGTGTATGGGGTGCAGCGTGCATGTCCCTCAGACATGGCAACGGGGTCGGACCTACCCGCGGTGCAGCAGTTTACGAATGACTTCACAAAGGTGTGGCGCGGTGTACGCGAGGCGCTACACAAGGCACAGCAACAGATGAAGCGGCAAGCGGACAACCACCGGACAGCCGAGGAGTTCTCGGTGGGATAACAGTTGTTGCTGAGCTTGCGGAACCTGCAGCTGGCGGGGGTGGGCAGCGACAAGCTCAAGCCTCGGTGGGTGGGTCCTTTTTCGGTTAAGGAGAAGCGGTCCGCGGTGAGCTACGATTTGGAGCTGCCGGACCACTATGGGATACATCCCGTGTTCCATGCTTCTCTTCTCAAGGCCTACAAAGAGCCGGATGCACAATTCGCGGCGCGGGGACAGGCTCGTCCTCCACCGGTCTTGGTGGAGGGTGAACAGGAGTATGTGGTGGAGAAGATTCTCGGGCACCGTCGGCGCGGTAATGGGTGGCAGTACCTGGTGCAATGGCTCGGCTATGGGCCTGAGCACAACTGCTGGATCCCCGACGCTGATTTCCACAGGGGCGGTGCTGTCAAAACGGTCCTTCGAGCGTACCAGGAGCGCACCGGGACGGTGCACCCTCGGAGGGGGGGGTGATGTTATGGGAGCCGCCGGTCGAGGCGGTGATTATGTTATCATGCTAAAGTGAGATGCATGTTTTGATGCTCCCACTATATTCTACGTGAAAACCCGTACGAAATCGACCCAAGAACCGGGTCATTTGGTGCAGGGACGAGAAAGATACGGCCGTGCAAAGGTGGGAGGCGCACCTCTAGAGAACAGGAGACGTACCAGTTCCACCCCGAGCACGGCGGAGCGACTTTCTCGCCCACTGCAGCCGAAGCACCCCTGGATGGACGCTTAGCCAATGAGGCAAGGTTCATTGGGGTCAATGGGCGCTTCGGGATGGCGGCTGGAGCTGTATTCGCAAGCAAGGGCGCTTCGGGCGGCCGTGACCCCCGCTGGCGGTGCTTCCAGCGGCCATCACGCGTGGAGCACTCAAACGGCCATAACCTAGCCGTTTCTTCAAGAATTGAGGCGTTCTTTGGTGCGTTGGAAAGCTCGTGACGTGTACTACATGATGCATGTGTATTTGCATGAGTGTGCCTCGATAGAGGGCCTCGGAGCGCTGAGTAGCTTTCGGCTGGCTCATAGGGGCTGGTACATAAGGAAGCCTAGGGGTTGTTCTAGGCATGCCAATCTTACCTAGAGACTCTGTACATTGTCTTGTACGGATCTATCAAGTCTAAAGGATTCATTCCTTGTCCAAGTCTCCTTGTGTCCCAAGTATTGCCTCGCACACGTCCATTCGATCCTACAAGTCTTCCGCAGCGCACCTTGGTGCAAACGCCGCCGGGAGAGTCGCACGGCGGGAACCTCGGCCACTAGCAGCGGTCTTGCTGCTAGGAGAGGGTCGTGCGACATCTCAAGGGTTGGCCCACACACCAAGGGGTCGAGGGTGGGAGGTTTATCCATAGGGCTCGGCGTGTGACCGTCACGCCGGGCGCCCCTCGGTTCACAAATGTATTGCAACTACGAGGCACCATTTTGTTTGTGTTGGGATACCATACGGTATGGGAGATGACATCGACATCGGGCATGGGGATGAGCCGGAGATGTGCTGAAGATAGTAGATAAGTTATATGAATGGGGATGACCTGGAGAACGAATAGAAAAACGGGGATAACCTAGCGATTTGTTTTTGAATAGGGGCAATAATAGCAATAATCCTCAGAATGGGGGATTGTCAAACATGGTCGCGCCAGAGTGAGAGCGACTTGGATTTTAGCTGAGACATGTGATGTAACACAACAGGTGAAACGGGGTGCGAGCCTCTAAGGGTGAGAGAGCCCTTGGGACCCGATTGCTCATGGCAATCGTGCAAATTAGTCGTGAAGATTACCTTCACCGTGAAGTGAAGTCTCTCATGAATGATTCCTCTCACAAGTATTCCCCGACCAACGTTGGGGCGTGGAGTCCATTCTCGTCATAGGGCAACCCAAGAGGGAGGATGGAGGATATTACTTCATTGTCCATTTTGTTGTTGGGTTGACGCGACTTGACTAGATACATTTCTCTTGTCGAGTCAACCCGTTAAACTATATTATGTTGTCCATGTAGAAATCCTAAGTTTCCGGCGTGATAAAGGATAGGGAGGTGGTGGCAAAAATATCTCCGTGCGTGCGAGGGTATTTTGCCACCACTCGGTGCCCCTTGTCGGATGGAGTGGCCAACACGTTTATAAATACGTGTTCGCCATGCCACCGGGTGGAGGTGGCACTCGGCGGGATGGTCCCGTCCGAAAGCCCGCCGGTGGCTCCTCGCGAGCCCCCTCGTCATGGCGAGGGGCCTTGTGAGGGGCTCCTTGATGGATGGGGACCCCTTGCGATGTCGCATTGGGTCATGCCCAATGTGACAGCGTGGGCCCCACACAGCCCATCACGAATATTTACGATGGACTCGCGTTCCGCCGCTGGAGGTCGCAAGACCTCCAGCGGCGGCCGAATAGTGCGAGGCACTATCCGGTCACACTCCTTTGAGGAGGACGCTTCTACGAAGCTTCCTCTTTGTGAGGCTGGTCGACGAGGAGGCCTCCGCGCCGACCAAACGATCGTGGTGGGGATTATCCCCCTTTTCCTAAACATGGGACATGGATGACCATTTTGGGAATACTGGTGCCGGCCTATGTCACGTAAAAAAGTGGCATAGTTTATGCCAGGTTTGTTTCATGTGACCTACTTAAGTTACATTGGTGCTCACATTGGTATTCACATTGGCACACACATTGGTGTTCACGACGAAATTCAAACTTCATGCGATGTTGATGTACATTTCATTTTTGGTTTTCACGTTGGTGGAAATGGCAACATTATTTATCGACTCTTGGATAGGTGAGAGTCAACCCTTCAGTCGTGTGGATATTCAATCATATACTCCCAAACAAAAAAACCTGTCGTTGGAGGGGTTGGTGGTGCGGGGTCCCTCAAGGGGAGTGTCCACGTGGATACCACATGATCCTCCATAGCACATGGTGTCAATATATTAGGGAAACGGATGTTGATTGAAGCCTAGTTGCTTTTGTAGAACGAGGATCAAAGAATGTGTTCATATATTTTTTGTTGGGCACTTCGACCTCGGAGCCCTGGTTGATTGCGCGGTTTGTTCCAGGGACCTGTTTCAACATCTGACCAACCCTTCGGCCCTGCCGGCCGATCTGACCAACCAGAGGGCCTCGTCGGCCAACTTCGACAAGCTTAGGGCCCGTCGGCAACATCGAAGGCCAGCGTTCGCCCATGACAGTCGGTAAGTTGCGAACAATTCGACGAACGGAATTGGACTTGTTTAATAACTAAAATACTTAGAGAACAAAAACGTGTCAACAAAAGAGGTTCCAACGATGTTATCCTTCCATACCGCACGGTTTAGACTTTTACGAGATTGTCGAATCCGTTTCCCGGCGCATTATACTGGCAAGCAGTCACCTGAGATGGCCAGCCCGATAGCAGGCCGGCTATCTCGTGTCGCGCCGGCAGCATGCGGGCTTTTTCCTTGACCGCCGCCTGAACACAGGCTCCGGTGCTGATAGATTTGGCAATGCGGATCCTCGCGGTGGGACTACCTAAGAACCAGGGCCCCAAGGTCAATTTATCCTTTTCTGTTCCAGCTGTTTTATTTAAAATGGGATAGACAATGACATTGTCGTTGTATTTTTACACATGTCCACTTACATATATGGCCAGAATACGACTCTGGTTTAAGAAGAATTTCAAGACTCGTTATTCCTGTTGGATTCATGTCATTATCACACGGTGACCTCTGGCCTCGTTGCACACTCACATCACTGGTGCAGGTGACTGACCAGTGAGAGATGACTCCGCCGATTGACACGTCGTGACCAGAAGCTGAGAAGACGAGCCATGGAGAAGCTCAATCAGAGCTTGTCAAACTTATTTGCATTTCTCACATGCATTGGTGCACAGTTGGTCATGAGCATAACCGGGTTTCTTCTCTAGGCAGGTTGTTGCTTGTACGGTGACCTAGTTTATGCTAGGAAATTTTTCTGTGGGCAGGTGGGGTTGAATCCCCCAATTTCGAGCTCGCTACAGTGCTCGCTCACTCGCTCGCTCGCTGCCCGCTCGTTCGCTCGCTCCCACCTGCACGTAACACCTCCGTGACTTGTGACTCACTCACTTTTCTTCTCTACTTCTAACTTCCATGTTAACACTGTCGCTTGCTTGGTGTCTTCCTAGCATTACCCCAGCTGCTGCTTACTTGTCCAGTACAGCAGCTTACTGGTATCAGAGCAATGTTTGCGTGGAAGACGGGCAACGGATCGATCTGCCGCCCACGTATTCTGGACCAAACCCACGACGGCCACTCTTGGCGTCGCGCATCCACCCCGCCGTCACAATCTACCAGCACAGCAGCAGCTGACTGCTGTAGCCTCAGCAGCAGCGGGTGACGGCATTCTGCTGTCAGGGTTCTTTGGTCTTCCCCTCCTCCTGCTGGTTGGGCTCCCCTCTATTCATGGGTTGGGTGGGGTTGGAACAGGTTCCTACAAGTGTTCCCACGGCCTTCCCATATTTCCCACGCCCACTGGGGCGGGGGAAACGCTGCCGAAATTTTTTTCGGCAGCGTGGGGGGTCCGTCGCTGTCTCCTAGTAGCATTTGCAGCAGCTGCAACGTGAACAACGGCTCAGCTTCCGCAGCTCAGCAGCAGCAGCCTCGCAGCATCCCAACAGTAGTGGTTCTAGCTCCGCAGCTCAACAGCAACAGCCCAGCAGCAGCAGCTCAGCAGCAGCTTCGCAGCAGCATCTTAGCAGGAGCGCAGCATCAGCTCAGCAGCAGATCAGCAGCAGCTCAGCAGCAGCTCGCAAACAGCTCAGCAGCAGCTCAGCAGCAGATCAGCAGCTGCTTAGCAAATAGCTCAGCAGCAGCTCAGTAGCAGCTTAGCAGCAGCTCAGCAGCAGCACGGTAGCAGCAGCAGTAGGTGTAGCAAATAGCAGCACTACTAGCAGTAGCAGCACGGCAGCAGCAGTGGCTGCAGCAACAGTACCTGCACCACAGCAGCTGCATAACCAACGTGATAGGAGCAGCAAGCGGCATTGTAGAGGATCGGCACTGCAACCTTGTAGCAGTCTCCGCACCACCGTCTGGTGGTGGTCGCCGTCACGCTGGCGCACTGGGAGGATCTCGGTGGCGACTCAGGGGAGAGCTCGGCACGGCAACGCCACATCCACCGTGACGCCGCCTCCGTCGAGGCAACCTTACCATCGCAACCAATGCGGCCCTCCATACCGGTAAGCTCACCTCTTTCCCGTTCTCCTGGGGGGGTCGAGCATCCGCACATTAGCACTGGGGTGGACGCCGGAGCTGCTCGCGTGTCCTCTGTCATAGGTCACGACGTTGTTGCCGTGGCCACCAGGATTACGCGCACGGCCCTCGTGGTAGTCGACGCTGCAGCAGCAACCACCACCACACTTGCTGCCGCTGCCCGAGCTTCTCGCGCCTCCGCCTCGACCTCGGCAGGACGCGCTCCTGATCATACACTGAAGCCGCCGTTGTAGCCGGTCCGGTGGCTGTCGCAGCTGCAGATATCTTTACTCAGGTTGCTGCAGCCGCCTCTGCTGTTGCTTCCGCGACTGCCTCGACTGCGTCTGCCGTGTCTGCGGCCGCTTCCTCCATTCGTACCTCCACCTCCGGTGCTGTTACTGCTGCCTCATCTGCTCCTTTGACCATCACCAGCATCATCACAGCAGCCATCTCCATCGTTGCAGCCTTCACCACTCTTGGAGCCGTCGTCATCACCGGAGCGATTGCTCTGGTGATTCCCATCACATCCACTGTCTCCGTTGTCTCCTCTGCAACCGCTGTTGCTGTTCCACCGCTCCTTGCCTTGTTGCGTGCACCTCCACCTCCTTCTGCTTTGTGAGGGTCCTCGGCTGCTGCTCTGTCTCCTTGCCTCCTTTCCTCTCTTGCGGGATTTTCTTGCTCGTCTGATTGGGGTCGGGCTGTCCTGCAGAGTGCCCTCATTGTGCTGTTCAACACGCTCAAAATGCGTGCTGACGAGTCGGCTGACGCCTACTGGGCACGCGGGCTCAAGCTCCTTTGTGAGCTCGACAAAGCCGCGCCAAGCCAGCTAGCTGCTGTCCACACCATGGTCAACAGGTTGATTCCCGAGCTGTCAGACCTCCTCCGCGACGTCAAATCTGATGAGCTGCTGCGTCTCGCTTCTCAACCCGTTCCCCCTGATTCCCCACCGGGCATTGGCGCTCTCTGGGACTTCGTTGCTGATCGGCTCGCTGCTTGGTGGACCAGCCTTCAGAACAAACGCGTGCACCACGCTGCAGTCGCCGGCGTTGCTGCAGCCACCACCGCTTCCTCCTCTACTTCTTCATCGGCTGCCGCCGCCTCCTCCACATCCTCGTCTTCCTCGGCAGCTATGGCCACCGCTCTCGCCTCCCAGGGGCGCGGGCGTGGCCGTGGTCGCGGAAAGGGCAAGGGTAAGGGCAAGGACACTGCACCCTCCCGTGTCCCTGGTGAGGTTGTGTGCTGGAACTGTGGTTCCTCTGCGCATTCTGCTCGTGCGTGCCCTGCACCTCCTGCGCCTAGCCCGCTCTATGGGTGCGCACTGGGCTTGCACCGGCGGCTCTCCGTCTTCTTCCGCCACCAACTCTAGCTCCACTTTCGTCTCTCAACCTGTCAGCTCCACCTCGGCACAGCTCTACTCCACCGTTGGCGTTTCCACAGCTCCACCCCCCATCCCATACTCGTGGGGTTGGCCATTGCCCTACGGAGCACCCGTGTACACCGGGCCCCCTTCTTCGGCGTACATCCCACCTCCGTGGTTCGCACCTCCCTCGGGTTCGTCTCCTCCCTCTTCCGCAGCGTCCGTCAATGGCGAGCGCCAGCTGGAGCAGGCTCTTCTCCAGCGTCTTCACCTCCGCGATCAGGGAGGTGAGAGTGTGTCTTCGTTGGCCAGAGGTCTCCCTTGTCACACTGACACTGTCCTTCGTGGGGACCCCCCGGTCATGTTCTTGGGCTCCCGTCCGCATCTGTTCCGTGGGTTGAGCACTGGCAGTCTGTCGTTCTTCCTCGTTGCCTGTCTGTCTGTGACTCTGCTCCACCCTCTGTTGGCACTGTTGCCACCTGTGGCGTCCTTCC
>SZWC01023580.1:15990-34077 GCA_023375785.1 Penium margaritaceum | reverse complement strand
ATTGACACTCAAGCGTGTTCCTCTACAAACCAACGATAGTAGTTGTGGAAACCCCCAAAAAACTTGGATGCCCTGGACATTGGTCGGCGTCTGCCAACCAATGACTGTCGCCACCCTTTTCAAATCCATGGTGATCCGCCTACCGCCAGTTATGTGGCACAAAAAATTGAATCAACGATGACCAAAGTTTAATACCAGGATTTTTACATAAAACTTCTCTCTTTGAAAGTCTCAAAAACATTTTGGAGATGGCCATTGTACTTCTCTGGGGTGCGGATCTACATAAGAATGTTGTCAAGATATACCACGACTAAGTCTTTGAGGTACGGGAAAAGAATGTTATTTGTCACCGCCATGAACATTACGTGGTGGTTCGTAAGTCTAAAAAACATGAACGTGAACTCAAAGTAACAGTATTAGGTAAACAATGTCATTTTATTGACATCCTTATTAAAAATGCGCATTTGGTGATAGTTGTTGTGTAGATCAATTTTGCTGAAATTCCGGGCCCCGTGGAGTTGGTCAAAAAGTTCACCTGCTCGTGGGAGAGTATAGTGATTCTTCATGGTGATATCGTTCTACGCTTGGTAGTCCATGCACTCCCGCATCTCCCAAGGTTTCCTTCTTACAAAAATCATAGGTGTTGCGTACGTTGATGTGGAGGATCTGATGAACCCATGAACAAGCACCTCGTCCAACTTCTTCTTGAGTTTGTCCAGCTTGTGGTCACTCATTTGATAGGTCCCTTTCACCTTTTAATATACCGCCGGGCTTAAGGTCTATCTCGTGGTTGACATTTCATTGTGAAGATAAAATCTTAGGGATTTTTGTCGGGAAGAACCCCTTCAAACTCCTCGACGTCTGGCAAAAACTCCTTCAGAACGGCTCCAAATGTTTTGTGTGTTGATGCCAAGGAAGTCGCCTCGGCTGTTCCAACTTCTTCTGCTTCCTTGTCAGCACGTGGATGAGCCACGTTTGAGCTCCACATCGCAGATATCTCCTGGCCATGTCCAAAGATGTCGGCTGGCATTTCACGAGTTCTACAACTTCCATTGATGCTTCCATCTCTAGTGCTTCCCGTACTCGCCACTTTGTTGTGAGTCACTCAACTAGAGGCAGATGTCAATTTTTGCTGTTATTGAAAACATAGACGGATCCGTTGCTCCTTTGTACCTGCAGATTATGTTTGTAAAATAAATTTTGTATGAGAATGATTTCTTGGTCGCTCATTGGACGAGCTTTCCAGTTTTTTGCATTGTATTGATCTCCGGTTTTTAGTTGGAGAGGTTCATAAAGTCAAAAGATGAGTAGTGATCCGTCGACGGGTTTTCATTAAAAACCCCGTGGTTGGGCCTGAAATTTTAGCTTCAAAACCACGTTATTGCTTATGAAGGTGTGAGAAGATCCTCCATGGAGTAATGTCGGTACCCTTATAGGACTTTTACAATGCCTCGGTTGTGCTCTCAGTAGAATCACTGGTTGGGTTTCTTAGTATTCCCCATTGAACTTTGCAATCTCAGGAGCCCTCTTCTACAACAATGCAAGCCGCTTAGATGGGGCAAGATTAATGTAGGTGATTATGGCAAAACATTGTTGCATGAATCTGCCACACTAGACTGCTAACACAAGCGTTGGAGCATGTACTAAGCATCCGATTTCTTGTTCATTCTTCCAGAGTGGGTGAGTGTAGCACGAGAAAAGTTGCTCTATGTCTATGGTGGCGTGAGGGAATTTTGCCACATCATATTGATTTTCTTGAGAGTTACAATACATGCGGTGACAACGCGAGAGCAGTCGCATGAGCCGTTGAACCAGATCTGACGGTCTCTGGATGTCATTGAATGGCCTCTAAATTGATCCATCAACTTAAGCCGTTCCATGTGAAAGCAAGGCCGAAAGGTTTATATCCTTTTTTTCGTTGTTGACCCCATGAGCACAGAAGTACACCTCCTAACTTGTTAACTACATCCTGACTGTTTGTCCCTTTGAGTTTGCAGGATCGAACAAATGAGGGAGTGCCAGTCGAATCCGAGGTTCACTCAAGAGTTGAAAACCCCTCTTGGTGAGCACTGTGTCACATGCACGGGATATCCAAATCTCCTCCATTGCAGTGTTGAGTTGTTGGAGCATATGGATATTGAGGCTCTTGAGTGTCGACAACTTATGGTACGAATCTTCATTGATGCGAACTTGCCGGTCTGCGCCTCCCATAGCGCTAGGTGCCGTCTCGGCAAACAACGGTGAGGACAAATGATTCACCGAGTCCTAGGTCCTGGTAGGGTTGGGCGTCAAGCTCGTCGGTAGTGTGTTAGTTGCTGCGGAGTTTGCTGCTACTACTTGTTTTGTCCAAAAAGCAGTGCTGTTCATGTACTGCTGATCCTCCATTGTTATATTCTTTGCCGACAACTTGTGCCCGTTTCAGGATGTGCTTGCTCAATTCACCATTGTCATTGTGAGGTCTGCAATCAAAGAACAGCGGAGATGCACTAAGGAATAGTTTTAGGTTTTGACCCCTTTTGTTAATTCGTCGGCTGTCAAATGATCCAATTGTCCTAATTCCTCAAATCGTCTACTTCTCTGCACTTCATCCCTGTGAACCACCTACGTTCCGCTTGACGCCATAATTCACTTGATGTGGTGGTCTGATTAGTACAATATAGAGAATGAACAAAGTAACACACGTTCCATGGTAAATTTCTTCAAAATGACGATCTGGATATCATCCAACATGTGTACAATTTCTATCAAGCACTTACATGTTGCGAGCATACAAGTTTTCTATTGCCTCGAAATGTAACCACATTACCAAGAAGTTCATGCACAAAACAAGAATACATCAACAAGATATGACTGGCTTCAAGTGCATATTCTCCTATACACTATTTGGCAATCAGATGGGTAGTAACATTCAGTGTAGGCTGTGTATGTACGTTGTGCTAAAACTGTGGTGAATAGTTCATTTCTTCCTTTCACTGACCCTCCATTTGTATGTTGTTCAATGTGGACACACTGAAAGGACTGCTTTGTTGTATGTACGACAAGAAATCAGAATGCATGTAATTGACCTTATATGTTTTGGAAGAATGATATTGTTGATATCAATACACTAATGATCTTAGCGACTAAATCTTAGCTAAGAGGTGCTCGTTCCATTGCATGGTACATGGAGTAAACACGTGAAATGAAAATGCATACTAGGTGCAAGTACTTCACACCACAAGAGATTAGGAGACATAAGCCGTATGTGAACCATGGATGAGGAATTACAATGTATAGTGAAGGTTTGATGCATGTATTCTACAGACCATTTGTGAGTCAACCGTTGGAGGAGGTGAACAACATCATAAATATGACATGGCCTCTTCCATGGTTGACAATGCACAACATCGTAGAACACATCCACCTCAGTGCATCATGCATGGATCCCATCTATCTTAAGGAACCTACTCTCTATCCCTCCGTGCCCATTTCTGATGAACATGTCTCATACAGCTGAAGCCTAACTCTCTCCCTAACCCAAAATCCTTGTTTCTTTCTAGATTATGTTGCACTTGAAAACACTGCCCAAGGTGGCCTCTTGGGGTTGTATTTGATGTCATATGCTCCATACTCAGCAGATGGTGGATCTCCACCCAGAGAAGTAGCTATACGTGCTTCAAGTGCAATGACAAATACTATGGAATAGTTAATAGGCCACCTTCATATTAGGTTGATTCCTGTGTTAGGCTCAGTGCTAGCAAGTTTGGATATTGTGTCTTTGTATGACCCTTGTACCTACGTCGTGGAAGATGATGTTTTTCTCTCACCAAGTGTCTCTGTCCTTGGGTGCACTTACGGGACACCCCCTGTCACATCGTGGTATAGGGTATAACCATGCCAATTCAACCAGCTTCACCACGGGTTAAGGTACGGGATTGGCATATGCTCCATAGAAAACCATGCAAATGACGCATGCATCTGCAAGGTATTCTATATTTGGGGGCTTAAAAAGAAGAAACATACAGGGATGTTGACAGTGTGTTCCTTACTCTTTCCACTGTCCACAATTGCAAGACTTCTCCAAAAGGAAAACTTATCTCTTGTTGTTTGTTGGCCCACTTCTTGTTGCGATGCTAGGCTCCTCTTTAGTAATGGAGAATCATGTGCAACCTCAAGGTAGTGTAGGAAGAGATCTTCTTGTGCTGGGGCCAATGTTTCCTTTGTTGTAGCTGCCTAAAGAAAACATCTGCAATTTAGTTGCTGAGCAAAGGGGTAGATGGATACAAAGTAGAAGTAGGGGTACAACTGCCGGTTTTCTAAGATGCAAAAGTTCAAGCTCTCTATAGCATTTGAGGTTGTGTGACCCTCTCTACCCAAAGGGCCGTGCATCGAGGTCCACTTCTCAAGTGGTACGCCCCCTAACATCATCCCATCCTCTCCCACCCTCACAAAGAGACATGCATAGGTAGCAACACTCACTTGTCGTACGCGAGACATTGCCTCCTCCAACTGCTCCACATTCAGGATCTGTGTACACTTCCAGGCCTAGTGATATGCCTTTTCACTATAGCTGGTGCGCATGTTGTATCTCATATACCATGCAAAAAAATTGCGTATGGCACCTAACAAGCATCGCTCTGTAGCCTTCTCAAGACAGTTTTACCTATTAGTGATGATGCATGAACCGGCCTAACCAGTTGTGCGATATGCGAGTGCAATCTAGGAACAAAACAAGTTCCAAGCCTTTTCATACCCTTTAAACACNTTATCTCTTGTTGTTTGTTGGCCCACTTCTTGTTGCGATGCTAGGCTCCTCTTTAGTAATGGAGAATCATGTTCAACCTCAAGGTAGTGTAGGAAGAGATCTTCTTGTGCTGGGGCCAATGTTTCCTTTGTTGTAGCTGCCTAAAGAGAACATCTGCAATTTAGTTGCTGAGCAAAGGGGTAGATGGATACAAAGTAGAAGTAGGGGTACAACTGCCGGTTTTCTAAGATGCAAAAGTTCAAGCTCTCTATAGAATTTGAGGTTGTGTGACCCTCTCTACCCAAAGGGCCGTGCATCGAGGTCCACTTCTCAAGTGGTACGCCCCCTAACATCATCCCATCCTCTCCCACCCTCACNAAGAGACATGCATAGGTAGCAACACTCACTTGTCGTACGCGAGACATTGCCTCCTCCAACTGCTCCACATTCAGGATCTGTGTACACTTCCAGGCCTAGTGATATGCCTTTTCACTATAGCTGGTGCGCATGTTGTATCTCATATACCATGCAAAAAAATTGCGTATGGCACCTAACAAGCATCGCTCTGTAGCCTTCTCAAGACAGTTTTACCTATTAGTGATGATGCATGAACCGGCCTAACCAGTTGTGCGATATGCGAGTGCAATCTAGGAACAAAACAAGTTTCAAGCCTTTTCATACCCTTTAAACACTAGGGCCCAGGCCATTGGCACCACATGGTTGTTCGCATAAAATTATTGAGCCAAAAGGATAAATTGATTGTGTCCATTTTTCAAAAGGGTTGCATTCATAGTCAGATTTATTCAACTGTGTTGGTGACCAGCTCTCGCGGCTCAAGGAGTCACAAACGTCTTAAGGAAGGCAGTGTCGTCATCGTTGTGGGCCATGACGTGAGCACCCAGGTATATATGCATCATTCGCAAGGATAATACGGATAGTAAAACGTCAAAATGCACATTAAAGACACGCAAAGAGTAGTGTAAAACCATGCAAGCAATCGATGCGCATACCGTGTCCATGTGTGAACAAGACAGCTCCACGTTTTGACCCATCAAGTTCCCTTGGTCTTGGTACTTGGCACGGTATAGCATAGTACAACATATTGTTCAACATGTTGATTTGCATGCAATTGTGAAGTATGTTGCGTAATGCTCCGTTAAACCCAGTATGATCACATTGTTGCGTCTCACATGTCTTTCACACCACCCAATCCTCGTGGCAAGGGGGAAGGGGTTCCCATGCCCGATGCTAGGCACGCAACGATGGGCTTTGGAGTAGTGAGATACCGTGATGTGTCCACATTTTTTGATAACGCATGCACAAAGCAGCCAGGTGTAGCCCTTGGTTTTGGTGTAAAAGTAGCTGACATGAAAACGCATTTTCTTGCTAAGAATCCAGGTAAAGCCAAACCCATTTTCCACTGCATGGTCTTCAACAAACGCAAGAGCAGTATCCATGTTTTCAAACACCATGTCCTCCTTCGGCTCCATTTTCATCTCTTTGTGCGTATAAACATTTTGACATTAATCGTCATCTGATTTTCCTGCTCAAATACCCACAAAAAATACAAACAGTGATCATGGTCATTTGCAGTAGAAGCCACATGAATAATCTTTGGGTATGCACACTGACGAAAAATCTTTCCACGAGACCGAGAAAGCAATTAGCAAGGTATTACCGTACTAGTACATGAAAGGTGGGGCGAAAAATGGAAAAGTATGAAGATAAAGCGTGGTGCAGGTGGGGCTATTTGGGACAAAGACAAAATCAAGACGGGGCATTAGACACAAGGACAAAATCAAAATTAGTGGTAGTCTCAAGTCCGAGCATACACACTTGCATTTCAAAATTCGGAGTTCGAAGCTTGAAACTTCGAGGGCATGGAGTGGCGCACATGTTGTTCACTCACCAAGCGTTGGCAGAGGTGCGACGTTCTTCATAGGCACACCGATGCGATAAGGAAGTTCTGAACGTAGTCAGGAAAAATAGGACAAATAACACAAGATACCAAAGAGTCCACTTTGGGAAAAACACGAATACAACTATAAGTAAAAGGGACCAAGCCAATAAACCGTTAAAAAATGAACCACGCCACCTTTCATGTACTAGTACGGTAGTCACGAAGGGACTGGTCGCAACAATGTCCCATGTTATACTTAATCGGACTAACATCAAGAATGTCAAGAGAGGCCGGAGCACGTAGAGCCTCATCCGGGAGTGTTTTTGTGGGAGAGCATCCCAATTGGCCAACCTCCTGTGGAACCAGTCATCGTTCTAATCCCCCTCCAATCAAAACATCACATAATAAAAAGCCCCTCAAGGGCCTCTTCGCGAAGAGATATACTCGCACGGAGTAGGATTGGGGCAGGGAGGCGGGGAGTTATCGTCACAAGATAGTTGTGTGGTAAAACGCCACCCGTGAAGTTGATGAGCCATCAGGGAGAGTGGGCATATTGTCTGTTTTCTACCACATTGAATACCGTGTCTATCCCACTGTGCTTGATGATTCAACGAATGGTTTTTACATGTGTTTTTGCTATAAAAATCAAGCTATGTTTTTAGCATATTGTTCCCTTAATCATGATTTTTTCCCTATCCATGAAGTTTGAGAATCGACGATGCGTCTAGTTCAATACTTTTATTCAGTGAACATTGATAGAGCAGTTGCATGACATCAAGGCTCGCGAAAAAAGATGTCGGCATTTGCACGACATCTCGATATTGTACAACGGCTATTCGTGACAAATGCGACAATGTGGCCTTTGTGATTTGACTGAGAATTCACTCAATAAGCCCTGTCTCACTTGCAAGTGTGTGAGTTAGTGAATTCCTTCCTAAAACGTGCACCAACCATGAATTACTTTTTGACTAAGGTGTCCCTAAAAGAGAAAGTTTGTCATATTACACATGCAACAAGGTAGGGCCCTCTTCATCCACCCTCACCTGTGAATTGTCCTGTTAGCACGTAAAACAAAACACATGCCGAGTGTCAACCTCCTACAGCCTACAACTCCATGTACAACAGTATATCATCGTCATCCTTGACACTTCCTGTTGGCATCCCTCTCGTCGTCAATACTACACACAATGACATTTGGCAACATCGCATTGATACTGTTGTGGCCATCATCAATGCGGCACTTGATACTCCTTCTACGAAGTCATCATCATCTCCTATGGAAATGGTTGCCTCATCTTTGAGGGTTCCTCCCTTGCAACCTCGGGTGAATTCTGCATCACCGTCACTGACACCACTTGTTGCTTCTTCTTCGTGCTTTACTGCCGTGTCCTCTTCCCCCCCTTATATGTTGTGGTTCACCACTGTGGAGAAGGCAAGCCTCTTGTCCCCTTAACTCCTCCTTCTTCGGATGACAACATGTGGACACTGCCTAGATGTTAGCATCCACGTCATTTGGGTCCAGTCGTCATCAGCGAGGACATTTCTCCTGAACCCTCCAGCAACAATTTGTAGTTCAGCGATGAATCGATGGACACCAAATTCCTCCTCTCGGCAAGAAAAGAAAAACCTTGATCAAAGATTCATCAACATCCAAAATCTGTGCTAAGCATGGTTGTTATATGGACTGGTTTGGCATCAGTCCTTTTTTTACCATCGTCAACGCCTTCAAATTTCATTCGCTCGCTAATGCCATTGTGAAGAATGTACGGTTGTCGTTTCACATGTCCAAATGATATTTAGTGTACGACTATCTCTCTCTAAGCACTACTCTTGGTTGGTTCAAGTTTGGCAAAAAAGTGGGTAGAGAGTAGTGCGAGACGGCAGTGATTGCGTTCATAGTGGTAGTATATGCTGCACCTATGACTAGCAAAAAAAGGAAGTAGGGGTGCGCTGGCAAGCGTGCGAGGATCACCAAAAATTTGTTCATTATGGCGGAGATTACAATGAAGATGAGCTCCAAAGTAATCCGAGAGGAGATTCATGGTGTTGTTGCCTGTCATGCGCCCGACGAGCTCCGACAAGTGGGTACTCATGCTTTTGGCCGGTAGTGGGTCCAAGAATTCATAACTTGCCATGTTGGTTGGGTCTGGCATGTTGGCACTATAGTTGCACAGAAGTTGCCTATTGATTGTGATGAAAACAATCTTATGTTTTCATCGTCGGTGTGCATGCATGGTGAAGTTGTATGGGATCAAGCCCTTTTGTGTAGAACGCAGATCACACTGGCATCGACGGACCACACGTGTGCCCCTATTAGATTCGAGGACATCGACATCCTCGGTATGGATTGAAAACCCACCATCATGGCCCTTATCACGTAATCCATGATCGTGGAGCTGTTGCCCATGCAGCTTATGTTTGACGGTAAAATCGCCTGCTGTCTCCCAAGTGGTCCACATGTTGCCAAGTTACATGATGCCAGGTGGGATTTGGAAACGACCGCATCCCTATGCCTAACGGAGAAACGACAAAGGAATGGGTGTATAATATTGTGTTGCCATAATATAAATGAATGTGTATAGTCTGACGTATCCGTGGGGGTGATGCTGAAGTTTTGTTGGTCTTAGATACGTGGCATTCGTATCATAAAAACGCTTTCCTTGAGTGGCTGCATAATGATTTCCCATTTACCCTACTGATCTTGATTTTTGATTTTTTCAAAATTGCTAATGGTGTGTTCTTGAATTTCGTTCATGGAGTTTGACAAAGGAGTTCTTTAGGTGGTACCTTTAGATTCGCTGAACAAGAAAAAAGTGTTCCTGAATTTCGACGTCGAACAAGTTCGACACCGAGAAATCTAGAAAATTGTGCGGAAAGTGCCGCGCGTCAGTGTGAATTAACTCCACAACTGACACAACTGACAGGTTTGACAGCGGTGACATTACTGACAGTGCCTTTTCTGCACTTGCGAGCAGGAGATGAACGGGCCGCACATGTTTTTGTTTTGCCAAGACAGCAGTATGCAATCGAGATACCAAAAAAAAACCTTTTCTTCATCCCAGTGGAATTGTTTAGGTGATAACTAACAAATTTGACAGAAGAACATTTTCGTTGAAGAAATCAGGCCAACAAATATTTAGAATCAAAATTCAATATCAGTAGGGTATGTGGATGGTGTACATTACGTCTAGATGCATTGGAATTGCCAGGCCGGTTGATGTGGTATACATGCTTCTACTCTAAAGCAAACTAAAAAACTGTCTACTATATGGGATGCTCAACATAATGAGGCGGGGGTGTCGATGCACATCGGTCTGGAAGAGCTGGAGAAGGTTGCGTACAAGTGGTATTGGAGGATTACAAGTACATGCGTGATACCAAGCCCACGGTCAAAAACAATTGGACCAAGGCGAACTTCCCTCAAGTCTTTGACTTGGATTTCTAGCACAATGCAGTCCCATTTATGAGGGAATTGCTATTCACAAATGACGGGTATGGACCAGAGGATGAGGTTGTGCAATTTGTTCGTTTATACTTAATGAAAAGTTTTTTTTTGCACGTCGCTTTCCATCACTTCGCCATCCACCTCCTCATCGCACATGTACTATGCCCACAATTAGTGTACATGTCGATGAACATGCACATATGCCTTTTCAAAGTTGAGGAAACAAAGTCCCAATCGTACAACAATGTGTAAAGAACTTTGGAACAAAAAGTGGAAGACGACACTTGAAAATCGTTTATTGGATGTAGAAATATCTTCAAAGACACCTGAATTTTGACAAAGGAATATTTTTGATGGGTTTCAACAACTAAAACATGGATAACATAAAAAATCAAGTGCACTAGGGTATCCTCCTACTTAGACTTACCACGCTCGTCTTGGACTTTGATGACCATGCTGGCATCACGTAGGATGTAGCTAGAACGGAAGCACCCATGGGTGGGCAGCACCATAGAATGAAAGATGATTAAAATTGAATGAATGACCTGGTACCCAGTACAAAGACATTGTCAATGGAGGTGGCACGTTGAGTTGATTTCTTGAACAAACCCTCAGATAACGAAGCAAGGAGAGGTGTGGACAATGTCCGTTGTAACGCATCCAACGGCATCTTACCTGGTACAGTTGCACATGTCCCCGGCAACCACCACATTTGGATGATGTCGCTTATGAAAGCCAAGCATGTCAACTATCAAAGTGTAAATTGTCCAGCATACAATGGCAAAATCCAATCAACCTAACAATGTTATCTGAACTGGCTTGGTAACCATTTGGGTTTGGCACCACGTACACATGCCACCACATGTGTTGCAACCCAGTCCTAGATCCTAAACATCACAAGTGTATTAAAAACACAATAAGCATAAGTGTGTGCAACACGCCTATCCTGCTATTCGGTGGCTAGCATGAAAACAAGCGAAGGTGCCATGGAAACACAATGAAAAATAACATATCCCAATTTCCACCATACAAGAACACCGTACGTGCTCATCCACGGTTAGTCACACGTAAAAAGGTGATGTTTGCATGGATAAAATGTATAGTAATATGTTCGAAACACTACAGAAAATACCAATCCACCCGTTTGTCAGATAAAACAAACAATCTACCATGATGACAAGCACAAAGGAAGGATGGGACTCATTCTTTGGAGGCATATGAGGCTTGTTTTTTCAAGGCAAGGACAAATGAGGCTTATTGTTCCAAAGCAAGGGTGGATGTGGCTTGTTTTTTCCATGGAAAGGGGCATATAGGGCTTATTGTCCCGAGGAGGGTGAACAATTCTAATATTCTTAAAACATGGATTTATGGTATTTGGAAAAAATTACCCTTCTACCCATTTTGCAATGGGGCCTGGAATGCCCTATCCGACTCTTAAAAGGCATGACTTGTGCACCCAACAATTATAAACAAGAAAAGCAAACTATCCACTCACATGACCATGCTCGATCAGCAGCATGTGTCACTAATGAAGCGAAGTGATATGGGACATGTCAACCACCCTCGTGATTCTCCCTCCTACACAAGAATAGTGATCCATCGATGACCTCTGCTTTTTTCAACACACGAGCCCTCAAGTTTGAGTAAGGATTTTCTATGTTTTGTGCGGGAGGAGCCCGTGCTAAAAATTAACCACTACATCAAACTAGGAGGTTTATGTGCGAGAAGAAATAACCAAGAGGTCATTGCTCAATCGCGATGGTGCAAAAGTGCCCCTTTTCAAGATCAACTGTAAAAACTCATGTTGATTTTCTTTCCTAACTTGCAAATTGTGCTAGGCTTACATACAAGCCCTAGTCAAAACCTATCATAAATTCCAACACTGGTTTAAGGATTTTACTATTGCGTGTGCTCCTACTAGGTCACGAGATATCAAGGCCCAGTACGTTCCCTTTGAACTCATGGGGAGCCTTTGACCCCCCATGCCAAAAACATGCAAGCTTTTTTTTTAACATGGACAAACCCCTTAAAAGAGGGGTTGATGAATGTAAAGAAATTCCAACATCATCATGTTGACGTTACGTTACATGTCGCGTCGATAAGCTACCTTTTCTCATTCTTTGTGGGTAAAGTGTCAATGTTTCCAAAACAACAAGAAGGGGATGTTTATTCTTCTAAACACCAGGAAAGATGATTTATTCTTCCAATCGCTATGTATGGCATACACACATTCAAGTTTGTGGGTAATTCCTACATGTACCATGTGGTGTTTTAGCCCCCCCAGGAAATGAATCAATCATTACCTCTAGTTGGGCGAAACATTCTCATNTAGTGTATATGGTGCACGTGCAGAAGTTGAAAGGCAAACGATGATTATGAAGATAAATAGAGTATCCCATTCAAAGAAAGAGGGACGCTTGTGTGCTTTGTAGTGTTAGTTCTTTGAAGATAGAGTGTCAAACAACTCGAGAACATGTATGTACCTATAGAAAAAAAAGACTAATACATAGTTGTTACCTTAGGGTCTTGAGTGCTCAAGATGAGCTGCGCATGTAGTACGATGTCATGTGTTACGTCGGGTGGAACTTGGATGATTCACTAAGACGAGGTGTGGATAAGGAGACAATTAGATGAATTTGGTAAAATTTTTTGGTAGTAAGTGTACTTGAGTAACAAGTTTTGAACATGTACAGCGTATACATACAATGGCAGTAATCAGAGTGAGGCATATGTCAAGCTTTCTCTCCTCAAGCCGAGAAGCACTTGTGACGCTGCTCCGTGAGTGGTCCCTGAAAAAATCTCCACTATGAAGTTACATGTTTCGCGAGTGTCTAGGCACGATTGTACAAACGTCCATCACTGTCAAGAAGTCATTGCAATTGTATTGAAACATTGATATAATTTGTAATACTTCTCTGAATCCTTGTAGAGAGTGGTCAAAAGTGTCAAAGACTTTGCATGCAACATACGGGAGGACAATGCAGGTGGCCAAAATGCCCTCGGTCAAATAGCATAAAAACATTGAGTTTGACACGCAGTGGGCAATGAATGCAAGGATGGAAATGCCCACTCACGAAGTTCAGGGACTTTTGTATGTCTAGGATATAACATGTTGAGTGGTTGTTTGAAGAAAATCTGCCTTAAAGTTACGGTTGTTGGTTTCTTTCACGTGTCTTTAAGATTTTTAACAAATGATTGAAAGATTGATGTATTTTACTTGAGCTTTGTGTAGTTTTTTGGGAGTTAATCAAGGAAAATTTTGGACAGGAAGACCAGAATTTGGGATGATTAAGAAAAACGTTAAAAATATTTTGAAAATCTATGATTATTCATGTATTGGGCCATCAAAACAACGGAAATGTGTGATGGGACCTATGTAGGTTTGGTATACCATCTCCTTGGTCATGATGTCCTTGTGCCTCAAAGGACATAGGTGGCTGATGACTATAATAACCATCTATGTGCCTATCAATGTCTCGTAGGTTGTGTTAGTTGTAACAAAAGAGTTAGTCTGGCCTTCCTCCTACCCTAATGCCAGATGATTTTTTTGTTAGATGATTTTTTTAAGATGAATTTAAGGATTTGTGTGTGCAAGAAATGTGTTTGTGGCTTCTTTGTGTTTGACTCCTAGACAATAACAAATTCGAATGTTGCTTCTGAGGACGTTTCGGCCGAAAACTGAAGACTTGAAGTGTGAAAGTGTCCGGGATCTGAATACCATCCATGAAATTAGTATACGGGGTAGACCAATTTTATTGTATTAGTGTGCAAACCCAAAAATATCTTACATAAAAAAACAGCGTGCACCTTGATAAATATGTCAAACAAGGGTACAGTGAAAGCAAGAACTGATTAGAAGATTTGACAAATTTAGTCATTCTTTGATGAAGATTACGGGCCACATCACAAGTGGTAGATGGATCATGATGGTTTGAAAAAGGTGGATCAATCGTCCATTCGCCGATGCGCACCAACATCTGAGACGCCTATTCAATTTTGGGTTTTCTCTTGGAATGTTACAAGGTTATGCCAAAGTTTCATCGCCTTTCTCAAATCTATCGTGCAAAAGATTGCATGCATTCAACTCTATGAAAATTGATACTACCTTCATGACCTTATTAGGTCTGGCAATTTTCACGATGGAACACATTATGTTTATCAACATGTTTGATGATGAAATTTTAGTGGCTCTCCTCTAAGACAACGGTAGTGGAGAGTAATCGGCTACGTATATGTTGCCAAATCAATGCACACTTGAAAATGATGTATGCGACGCTTCAATGAAAGAAACGATGACAATCATCCACACATTCAAAACATGTCTATGCTATTAAGATTAACGAGAATGTGTTTTCCATGATAAATAACAGGCACTCAAAAATCCAAATTCTCAGCCTGATATGAGCCATCAGGCCTTTAGTTTGTGGCAAACTCTTGAAATAGAAGCAATAAATCGTGGGTAAATATATTGTAGTTACATTGGAGCTTGGGTACTTGAAAACAAGCAAATCCATACAAAGGAGATGTCACCACAACCACACAATTACAACTTAAAACGAGTGACATGAGGTGGGAGCTAACAATGCGGTACATGGTCCCCAACCCATGACACGTAGGTCTATGGTCTTGGCAGTGAAGGACCCTAAGGGACTTGACCCGATGTGTATTGACTATGAGCATTAAAATTCATGAATCTTCAACATTCTGACATGACCTTTTGCTATGACTCATAAGAGTGGAGAGATCATGGGTCTCTCCCATGATTGGTTTGTAGGATCCGTGAATTCCTCCTAGCGATTAGGCCAAATGTGGTCTGTGCACTTGTTGGTTTGGCATTCGTTTTGAACTAAACAATGCTTTATGGCATGCATTGGATTTAAGTTTTAATCCATATTATATGCCAATTGGAAATGTGAGAAGCCATCTTCATTTGTAAGAGGAAAGAACACTCTCTTTGCCAATGACTCGTACAGAATTGGCCATCCATGCCGATCTTGGAGCAAGCTAGGGAGTTTTTTTAATCGGCTTTTGGGAGGAGGCTGGGTCGGCATCGATGGCCTCAAGTGGCATGGAAGTAGAAGAGTGGAAAGGGGGATGGTTACGATGAATTGTTCCTTGGAGACAAGCAAGAGAGTTTGTTGAACCAGCTTCTTGGAGGAGGCTGGTTCAAGACGAAGGACAAGCTAGACATGAAAGGGTGTTCTAACAATGACACTTTGCACGTAACATGGATTATTGGTGAGAGATAGGAAAACTACTAGTCATGTAAACACAAACATGTTTCTACGGGGAAATAGGACCATGATGTGGAATGTGATAGAATATCCCAATAGTGACACCTCAAAGCACGATGTAGCCAGGGGAATGAAAGCTAATAATAGACGAGCCATTGGCATGCGTGAATGTGGGCCCAACATGGTTTCACTTGGGAAGAGATAGCGGTCTAATCTCAAAGGAAATGTTAGTGAGTTGAGCCGGAAAGGCAAGTCTTTAGTTTGTGGGTTTAATGGACACTAAAAGAAAATAGCTTATATGCACCTTCTTCAATACGAGTGATGTCGATTGTCGATCTTTCTTGCCCCAGATAGGATGTCCAAAATTTCCCTAATCAAGTGAGCTCATTTGTAACATTCCAACCGTTATCCTAATTTGGACTACACTGTTAGATATAACTATGAAAATTCACTGAACAAGTGTTGCGTGCTTCGGCATCAATGAAAGATGACGCCTTCTTTCACAGCTTGAACTAAGCGAGTTCGTCGCAAAATCAATTTGGCAGAGTTGTAAACATCAATGGCCTATTCGGAGGGTCTCAGATGTCCATGGCTAAGCCTTGTTGTCGGTGAATCTTCATGTTCATCCATTATCTCGAAATTGAGGGTATATGAACTTCATTATTCAAGCTCTCGCAACGGATGAGTAAATTGATTGAACAACTAACTTGCGCTTTTCGATGTGATATTCTCGCGTCCTACATACCTTGAACCACACTTCTTGATTTTATGGGAGTTCAAACCGACAATCTCCATATCATGAGCGTCATGAAAAACTGGAGGATGGAATGCGCGACACGGAAGGGCGACTCAGGTGGTGACGCAATACGTGCGTGTGAACTCATCCAATCATAGTCTCATGAGTCGTAGGTGAATTCAACATCTCCTGCCGAGGGGCAGTCAATTCGCAATGGTTTCATCCATCTATTTTCTTCTCATTGGCTGCGGGATGAGGGGAAGATGAAGGATGAATGCACCATGAAGTGCGCAACTGATTTTCATCTATCTCTCGCCGACGGCAGAAATCATAAGTATTTTGCTATGTCTATTATAAGTATTGTTGCAACCAGTTTGCAAAAAATCCACGTTTGCAATTCCTGCGCTGGAGCAAGCGGGAAAATAGTTGAAGCTGAAGGTTCAATAATTTCGGGGCAGAACCATGGCCTCGTTCGGCGGCCCTTTTTTTGTTGTTGTCATGAGTCCGAGCCTATTCCCGTTTGTCGGCGACGGTCTGGCTGGACGGAAATTGGCTCGAGCCAAAAAAAGAATTTCTGATTTTTTTTCCTTGTTGGGCTAGGTTTGGCGACGAGTCGCACAAAGTTTTGTGACAAAATGCACTACAACCTCGCAGGTTTCCAGATATTGCAACACATTTTTTTGTAGACTTTTTGTAGTGCATCAAAGTTTCCGCCCAGTCTTTCAGCCGCTAAGATTGTCTGATCCACCTGGAACTAGCTGGATGAAATTTCTAGCTTTATACTAGAGTAGCCCACTGGGCTTCGGCTCCGCCGGTGCTGGACGCCGGCGAGTTGATCATTGCGGACATACGCAAAACTTCCCGGGGCTTATCTGCGCGATACGCCCAAGCAGGCAGGAATGGCGAGGTCGTCGGTTCGACTCTGGCATTTACTACAAAATGTTGAAGTAGGCGACAAAAAGTGCGGCAAGACACCCCACAAAAGCGGGGGAAAAAAGATACACACAACAACAACGACAAAACCCACATAAGCGGGAAACTGGCTCGGACCCACGACAACAACAGAAAAAAGGGCCGCCGAACAAGGCCCATGTCAGCTCGCGAGTGAGCGGGAGACTTCACAGAAAACAAAAGAAGCCGCAACGGATCTCGGCAGAAGCAAGATCTCCCCTCGACCGCCCCTCTTTTCCTAGGGTGTTCCCCGGCGGCAGCTCTCCCTACCGTATCATTCCTGCCCAGCGGCATGGATGACGTGGCAAGACGCGTGGAAGAGGGGCGCAGCAGGGCGGAGATGCTGGCTGCCACGTGGCAGCAGCAGGCGCATGGAGACGGACGAGAGGACTCGAGGGATTCTGGCGGACCAAGAAGGCGATGGGAAGGTAGACGGGAGTTTTCTGGAGGAAGAGAAGCAGGACAGAGAGGGCATGGTCGAGTCGGAGGAGGAGGAGGAAGGGGAAGGGGCACGCCACAAGGGAGAGAGGGAAAGGCGTTCCGCCCTGCCCTGGGAGGTGGCTGGGATGACGATGACGACAGATTTGCTGACGTGGATGCTGACGTGGACGGCCGTGAAATCCGGGGCATGGGCTTGCCTGGAAGATTTCAGAGAGGGAATGGGGAGGGAGGCTGGGAGATGCCCAGAGATAACGGCAGAAGTGGCATTGATAGAGGAAGGGTGGAAAGAGAGGAAGGCCGGTGGAGGAGAGACGATGACGACCCAGGGAGGGAGAGGGGGTACGGGGGCCACAACCACCAGCGTAGGGACAGGGAGAGGGGACCACTTTCCGACGATCCGCCTCCCCTCTACTCCATCCACCATGCCACAGTACACTCCGTGCGACCGTTTGGCCTCTTTGTGCGGCTGGATGGGTTTCGCACACATGGCCTCGTGCACCTGTCGCAGGTGTCGGAGCACGAGGTCCGTTCCATTTGTAACTTCATTTAACTTTTTGCAAAACGAGAAGATTTTGGACCCTGGCCTTGCGCATTCTCGCAGGTGACAGAGATGGTCACATGTGTACTCAGTGACCTTACAGCAAAGGGCCCACCTTC
>SZWC01023578.1:8780-39802 GCA_023375785.1 Penium margaritaceum | reverse complement strand
CAAAATAGATGGCAATTCAAAACCGTAGTTATTCTCTGCAAAACCTGTCTAAAACTGAAAGATCATGAAAGTACCTTCTCGAGAACTTCGTTACATGCATGTTTAAGCAAAACAAAACAAAATTTTAGTGCCAAAAAAATCAGAATAACTTTAACATTCAAGATGAAGAAGGGGAAAATGTACTTTTTAATGAATTAATGTTTCAATTGTGCATGCAAAAGTATCAAAATTTCATAGTCTCATGCCAAACTTCAAGATGCATTTCTATCCAACTTTGAATGACACAAGAAGGTTCATCAGCATGTTAACATTGACACGTCCGTTTTCATATCAGAATGCCAAAGTTCAGTGAATTCTATGTGAGGAAATTCACTAGAAAAAGATGGCATCAACAAGAGGGACAGGTAGTGTGTGAGGGTTATATCTCGAGGCAAAGATTTCCCTCTAGATTGCTATCCAGCTTCTCTTTTAAGGCAAGAGCCATTCTTGCCTCAACAAAAAAGGTGAGGCCTTGCACTCTTCCTCTTCCTCACGTTTTCGAATATTTTCCATGCCTTTAATGTTAGGAATGAGAGATAACTCATGGTATTGTATTGTCCATCACGGGAGGGAGTACCGTCCTCCATGAGGATCCTCAACAGTTGGATAAGGTAGCATCTTCTCCCTCAAGATGAGGAATCTCCACTTTAAGGAAAAGGCACTTGCCTGAAGGAAGATGGGTCTTCTATCTCGCCCTCTATCTTAAGCGATGTATGTATGCAAAAGCCATTCAAACCATAGGGGTTGTAGGGCCCTCATCCCAAAAAACTGAATTTTTATGTGCATTCAAAACTAAAGTTTTGCGTGTTCCCTTTCAGAAAAATGGATTGAATTCATTTTCTTTCATTTACGTGAAGAATGTTTAAGACCATTGTAGATGGCCCTTTATTGGAAAAGGTTTGCTAAATATTGTGCTTAAGATTGTAACTAGCTACAAACCTGTCTACTTCTTTCTAAAATGCCCTCGTTGTAAAATTCACAATTTTTTCATGGTCAATTTCAACCATACATGATTACGATATGGTAACAAAAGGACGGAATAGTACCCTTACACTTTCGTGGTATACCCATGTTGGATTGGCCCACAAGTGAGATGTATGCATTCTAGTATCAATAAGTTGTGCGCCAATCATGACAAACCAAATCATGTGAATGTAGATAAAAGATGACCACGTAACATAAACTGTTCCCCAAAAAAATCATTGGCATTTGTTATGGCTATGAGGTAAAAAATTTGTTATCTTCAACATGACATGTCATAATAGTAAAAATCTCTTGCAAGATGTATAATACTCCCATATCTTAGTTAAATTGTCAAGTAGAAAGTGCAGTTATCATAAAAAATGATAAATGATAGTTAGAATAGTAGTATTTATGAGCAAAAATGTTAAGACATTTGTACAAATTTCTACTTCCATCATGGTATAATGCTTCGTTGATTTCTTTCACATCATACCATTTGTTGGTGATGTATTAAACAATTCTACTTTTTTAACATGGGAAACAAAGCAGACCACGATTGTTTCCTTTTCAAAGTTTATTTGATTTAAATCTTGTATTGTTTCATGTCAAATTTAGATCTCGTTGTAAGTTGATTCTACTAGGTCACCATGTTTTCCCTTCTTCACTCCATCTTTGTTCCGTTCTTCCTCTTACATCTGAATACGACAATGATCCAATTTTCCATTCACCCATTGATGAAAATGGAACTAATTTCTAGATTCATTTTTCATGTTAATAGTTTACTATAACAAATAAAATTTCAACATGCATCAACTGGGGCTAGTGGCAGCCAAATCCACTTTAGACAACCATGTTTGTGGAGGTGGATCAAGAGTGTCAAGTGCATGAGTTTTCCCTTTATCATAAAATTGACTTCACAAACCACCAAAAACGTGGTGGTCAGCCACCATAATACCTCCTATACATACAATTTCACTTTCAAGTAGCACAAACATAGGAAACTGAAAAGTGATTGATCCTACCAATGATCCACACATGGTGGGATAATGTGCGGCACATGTAGCATAGTTTTAGGCCCCATTATCACTCTCATCGTATGAATTCCCACAAATTTTTATGTATTGTTTGTCCTCCATGAACATCATAGTTTCATTTTTCCTTTTAACCCCTCTCATTTGGTGAAGCTACTTGGGAAACGGCTTTTGGCAGATTTTCCTAGTTGCTACAAACAAGTTATGACACAATTTGGTGAAAAGTTCAACTTTAGGAATGTCAACAGTAATTCTTATACTAGAGAACATAGGATTTCAACCCTCTGTATCTAGGATTGACTATTGAAATCTTTTTCAATTACTTTTGTCATCAAGCATAAATATGATGTAAGACAAAATCCTGAAACCTACAACAAGTGATGAGTGCAAACCAATACATAAAACTAAGAATTCGTCTTGGTTTCATTTTAAGAAGGCATTATGAAGATTTACACCAAATGATATGTATTTCATGGTCACAATGATTGAAAAGAGGAATTGTATACCTCATAATAGCTTTGCACATCATGGAACCCTAACAACTCCCCCTTTTTTATGTTTGCCTTCTTACTACATCGGTCCTAAGGAGGTTCAACCTATCATTCCTAGCACCTGAGGAAAGCAAACATTTACGCTTAGCCTTGCTTAAGGATGTTGGGGTAATCAAGACCTATGCTGATTTACTACTTCAGTATGGCGCAAACAGCACTCCAATCGAAGGCTCTGAGAAGATTGAAAGGATAATTCCGTGAATGTATAGGGTGTCGGTCAATGGAGAATCTTCACGGAGAAATTTCATATCATCTCTAGAGAGCAACCTTAAAGGGTGTGCAATGTGCTTTATGGACAAGCATGCGCATGATGAGAGCGCATGCTTCTGGCATCACAGTCATGCATTGTGTTGTACAAGCACTCACGTCAAGAAGGGCTTCTCATGATTGGACAAGTAACATGCAGCTTGAATAAGAGGCTTGCACACGATCACCTCAAGCATGCATGAAGCCCAGACCCTTGGATCTTATGGGTCAATCTGGTGCAAGCTTCAGGTGGATCTTGATCAACAAGCTTGATGTTACAACATGGTAACATCAACGATCCTGAGAGGAAGGCCTAATGAGGAAGCAACCTTCAAGTGAATTTCACCTGAAGACCTTATGAAGCTTCCTCAAGGAGTAAGATTCCCTCTCGAGCAACACAAGTGCCAGTTTGAGCCTAGAACTGAAGGAAACTTCCACTGGATGGAGGCTTCTCCAATGTAAGGCATAGGTGGCAGCATAATTGAACAACCTAAAAGAGGTGGTCAACTTTCTAGAACCTCAAGTATAAAAGGCTAATGTCGTGCCACGTCTCGCAATCCCATCATCGCCTGTTTTGTGGCCAGTATCATCTCTAGTATCTCCAAGACCACGTGCAAGGCTCCGTGCCAAAGTACTTGACCAAGCTACAAGAGGTCCCTCCAAGACCCTTGTAAGCATGGCACTTACATGCCAACCTAGGTGGAGGATGATGCTGGTGATCCCTTTAGGATCCCTATAAGCCTCGCAAGGCCTGCTAGCCTAGGAGGAGGACACCCTCACATCCTGAAGGCCTTTCATTATTACGACGGTGGCTGTGCCGAGACCCTTGCTTTGACAGCCTTGACGGCCTGCCAAGGCGTTGCGCCCTTGTCTAGGCCCAAGAGTTTTGCCAAAGCGCAGTGCTAAGCTGTTTGTACTACTTTTGTTCCTTGTATAATACTCATACTGTTAACATGATTCAACTCCACACTTCTTGCTTCCTCTAGGTTCTCAACCACATGTACAATGCATGCTTGCTAGGCATGAAAGATTCTATGGTAGCAGGGGACCCCCTTGTTGCATCCGAGCACGTGGTGGATTTATCAATACAAGCTCACAAAAAACAACAAAGGCATGCAAATATTTGGTGCAATGGTATCGAGCTTTCGATCAAAACATAACCCAATTACAACCCCAGTGTAGGTTGCCTTGGACATCCTAAAATGATATGTTTTCACACAAACCAATTTGGTGAATGCAAAATTACCTTAAAGCAAGGTTCGCAATAGAAATCCAATGGGATATGTTGAGTTGTTCCAAGAATTGCATCTTGGTAAGTTTCCTCTTGCACATCAATGAGCATTTCTTTGTTGTAATTTGGCCTTTTTGGAAGGGAAAAACATCCAGTATATCTACGCACCCGAAGGGTTCACCTTGCCATATCCATAAGCAGAATTTCATGTTTGCCATACCACGTTCTTTAGAAAAGAGACATGTGGTATCCAACTCACTCGCCATGCTCGATCAGCAACATGCCTTGCTCATCAAGCATGGCGACAAGGGTCATGCGACCCTCCTCGATGAAGAAAGAGTAGCTCGATTGCCAGTCTCACTTGCTTGCAATGTTGCAATTGAGTAAAATACCTCTTTTTCCCTTTTTTTGAAGAGCACACAAACCCTATCTCTTGAACTTGCAAACGACATTCAAACCCAACCCCGAGGTACATTTAGGGTTGAGGGTTTTAATGTTTTGAATGGACAGCTGCTAGGCCCTGCTATAGCGGGGCCCAGCAAGTTCCCTTTCAACACATGGAGCGTCGTAGACACCCCTCGCAAACCGCATACAAACCCCTTCCTCGAACAATCACAAACATCGCAAAATAGGGGTTTGTAGTTGTTTGAGTATAGTGATGATATCATCACTCTGATGCTGCATTTCATGTAGCATTGACATGGTGTTTGCGTGGTGTTTTACATACCTTGTTGCTTTTTTACAACCTTTAGGTACATCAGGCTTAAAGTGCAAAAGTAGTGCATATGGAGTTCTTAAAGAACGGTTACAAGATGTATCAGATCTATTAGGAATTCTATGTATGTATGACCACACCCGTACTTTTTATGCCATGTCATCAACATGCATTGCATTCAAAACTACTCTTCTACATTGAATCATAATGAAATTTCTGATCTCTCCATTCTTCATTTTATATTCATCAATAAGCCATATGATTTTGTAAAATGTAATTGGGAATTCATATTAAAATTTTCTTAGTGCAAAAAATAATTGCATGGCCTCCCAAATTCATTGATCTGGAACCTACACCTTGGTACAATGTACACATAAGATCTAAAAACCAAAGATAACTGAACATGCTCTTTTATTGACTTGTGAAATGCCCTCGACCATTTCCCGCACAATGTCACGTAACTCATACTCAGGTTTGCACAATTTATTCAAATGAAAAAGTTTCCCTTGGGCCTTCCTCACTACACAAACCATTCGCAAATTTAGACACAGACTAAATGTGAACAACACTGTTACGAATACAAGGAGCCCATTTTCCTCTATCACAAATGAAATACCTCTATTTTGCATGATGCGACCCCTTAGTTCCATGTTTGCACGTGCGGCAATGATTTTCGACTAAGACAAACCAAAGGGGTCAAACCTGATCTCCTTGGTTTAAGGTGCATTGTTAGATGTACCAAAAAATGTTTACCCTTTTGCCGGGTAAATTCAGGTAAAAGATAATTACCCTTGGGTTCGACCATGTTACATAACTAGGTTCCTCCCTTGTAGCCAGTGTGTAGAAATTCCTTCAAAAACAAGTTCTGAAAATAAGCAGCCTCGATTCATGCTTGCACAAAGCTCTCAAAAAGGGAAAATCAAGCAAAACACACCCTAATCACTTGATTTTGGTCATTTGCATGCACGTTTGTTGTAGTCTTTTGAATGTTTTTCAATTTAAGAGACACATAATTCCTTGAGGCCTTGTAGCCAGTGTGTGAAAGTTTGGCCATGGTTGTTTGAAATAAACAAAAAAAACATCCTTCGCAAATGATTATCTGAATTTAGGCGGCAGTACGGTATAAGATTGAAACTTCCACACGTATGTCCTATTACGAAGACAATTTCACTCAAGTGTTTTATACCTTTTGGTGATGATGCCATTGAGACTAAAATGGAAATAGAAATGTATTTAAGGTGCAATTCAAAGTATCAAATTTAAAAAAGAATAGGGCTTAAATGGATTTCACGTGATGGAGTTTGACCGAAGAGCAAGGAAGTTACATTGTATTATGTTCCAAGTTCAATAGGCATATATTATGTTACGTTAGGGTATCACATTGTTGTTTCATGAAAACAATACTACATGGGAAACTATGTATAATCAGTTACGTCTCATACTTCCTACCATGTAGTCAGTTGAGAAAGAAAATCAAGCACACGTAACTCTTAGATGAGTGATGTTGAATCAATGTGAAGATAACACTAGATTTGTGTATTGACTTACATGATGCTAGTATTGCTCATGACATAAATTGGTGTTACTTTGGCATGATTCTAGCTCTCTCAATTGTGTACTGATCTTAAGTTCTACTTGCAAGTTTTTGTCGATATTGTTAAAGACATAATTACAAATACATGGAGATATTGCCTTGTTTTTCCCTAGATACAAGACTACATCACAATGCTTTAACGTTTGGTACAAATTTCATGTGATGTAAAGAAAAACATGCATCAACAACAATCCATTGTGCTTTTCATTTTTGTAGGCATCAAACCAACATGTCATGAACCTGCTCACACAAAGATAATAAAAGAATAACATGCAATTTTCCTTTTAAAACGGTGTTTTTTTATGTGTTGATCAATGTTCTTGTTGCATTTAGTATCAGTCTCTTTTTTTCCATCACTTCGTCGCTCAAGTCATGTGGCACTATGATTTTAACCTATTTGATAAGGAATTTTCCCTTACCTGCTTTATATGTTTCTTAATTCCAAATTCATAAATAAGACTACCTCACTCTTGGGTGGGAGGAGTGTCACACAGTCAGCGCCACGCGATAAGAGTAGGGGTCCCTGGATTTTGGGCTATTCGTCAAGATGGCATGGATGTTATATCCCCTCAAGAACCGTCATTTTGGCCTACCTGGCCAACATTTTTTTCTCATCTAGATGGCTTAGCACATCTTGCGTTTGAAATAGATGGACATGAACAACAAATTCTTCCATGATCTAATGAACAAGGAGACCTACAAAGATGATACATGTGGCCTTGAAAATGGCACACCCTTAATCTGGTACCTTTCCAAAGCCTTGTATGGGTTGAATCCATCCTAACATTACCTGAATCTCAAGATCTATGCCACCCTTACGTGAGGTGGACATCGACTATGCCACCTTCATAAACGGCCCATTGGACCCCTTCGTTGCCATCTTGATATGTGTTCATTATCATTTGATCTCTTCTTCGTATCCTCACCTTGTCTAGGTTATGAAGGTGCTCTTGAATTCTACAGACAAGATGAAGGATCTTAGTCATGCCCACACCAATCAAGGCATGGTGACTGAGTGTGACCATCAACAGGAGTTACAACAAGTGTTTAGGCATGGTTTTTCCGTGCTCGGTGGGTCATTTTTAAGAATTATTGGTTGTTATTCTCCATGATTTCATGCACATGATAACAATTGCATACAGGTTCATGGAAAGAAACATCAACACCAACAGATTGCCTTACTCAGGGCCACCTTAACATTAAGGTATACCTTTATTTCATTATGTCTCTAATGTTTGTTGGACCACTTAGAGTGTCGATGCTACATCTCCATAGTGCGTCATAGACACCAAGGTCACACCGCCACTCAAGGGTAGAGCCCAACCTCTTTATGAAGACCATGGGCTGCAAGTCAGTATGGCACACAACAAATCTGGCCAGCTGATCCCATACATATGAACAACCATTGACTAGATTGTAAGTCCCATACAAACCCAAAAAAATTGGTGATAGCTCCAACATCCAAAAGTGTAAGAGAGAAATAGCTCCCTATGTGGAAAACCAATAGTGAGAGTCAACATGATCACATGACCATGGGCCACATTTTAAGTGTGTTGTTGCTTTTGGCACAGAGCACGAGTTCCATCATGGATGGCTCCTATCTTGTGAGGCTCAGCTCTAGCATAATCATGAATGTCTTGTACATGTATGAGATACTTTGGCTTTGAAGTGAAAAAGCAGGGCATTACAGGTGTGGTGGTCTGCCAGCTTAACCACAAACATGAACATGGATGGGAGCTAAAGTGGAAGAATTGGAAAGGAGAGAAGACAAGGAGAAGGGAGAGGAAGGGTGCATGGCAAGAGGAGAAAAGAGCAGCATGAGAGATGGAGGGGAAGGTGACATGGCGGGCGTCGGGTTTTTATTGTTTGTGCCTCTTTGAATTCGTTGAAAATGCAATGGTGTCTGATTGAATTCGGCAACGGGTCCGGGTCAGTTTTTTTTCCGGCAAACGAGAATGGTCGTTCCACGGATGGGGGTCCTCATGTCAGTTTTGCACGCGATGTGCTTCGTCAACGCCAATGCAAAAAACTGTATTCGACTGCAACGGCCAATTACGCCACCGACATTGACACGTTGGGATAAAGGCGAAGAACATGCGCCCATATGGTGCAGTCTACCTAGCCAATCTCCAACCAATTTTTGCACTCAGCACTCCCCTATGATGGACTGGTATCTGCAGAAGGTGTCACCCAAAGAGCGCGCACGTTGCATCATGCATGCTTCTTGTCAAGGTCCCGCTGCTCGTACGCCACCACCATGCCGACCAGTTGGGAGGCCGCCCAAGCCTGTCACGTTGTCGGTTGACAACACCGAGGAACCACACATGCCAGTGCATGCCCATTCCACGTACGCTGACCACAGGGACAATGAAGTTTCTCCAATGCCCCTTTCTCTCCCGTCGACCATTACACTCGTCTGGTGCCAGGTGACATCCACCGGTGGCTCTCAGTCCACCGTTAACTACACCGTGACCACCCCGCCGTGTCCTCAAAGGAAGACATGGAACTACAGCCCAGGTACTGGATCCTCTCGCACTGTAGACATCCCCAAGAGAAGCTCTCCACCCCCAGAGAGGCGTCATCTACCTGCGGCTGAAATAGTGAAAGAGTTTGTACCTTGTCCACTACCTAGCTGGCTAGCTATACATGTAGACAAGGCATGCACTGCTCTATGGAGTATGTCCTCTTGGTCTGTCCTAAGATGGGCCAGGAATGCACTGCCCATAGTGGGTATGTCCCCTATGGCTCATCATAGGAACCATACCTTTTTTGCTTGGTTGTATAGGCACCGGAGTCTCAAACAAGAGGTTGCTGGTTCAATCCCCGCGACGGCCACAATTTTCTTTGTGGCCAAAACTAGGACAGGAAGCTTCTAGGAAGCTTACTAGAGCCTGCCTTCAGGATGATAGTTGGCGGTCTAAGGACGTGCCAAGTAGGACTGCAGGTTGAGGTGGCTCTAGTGGAGCCACGACAAGAAGAAGCTTTAGCAAAGCTTTGCAAGTATAAAAGCTTGTACCTTGCATGCATCCATTTAAAGTTCTTGCCTTTGAGACTCCTCACAAAGTGTCCAACAAAAAGTAGACACTAAAGACCAACATGCGGACTTTGTGAGGTTCCAAATGGCAGTTTGAGATTGTCATAAACGTGCGTGGCTACCTCAAAATCCTAAAAGGGACCGAGATAGTATCCATCGATGCGACAGTGACGACATATGCGGCTGACCTTGCAGCATGGATGATGAAGAACAACATGGCTCTTGCCATACTTGTGACGTCCATCAACAAGACTCAACACTCCCACATCACAGGATGCACGTTGGCTGCCAAGGCCTACGCAAAACTCCCACATGTGCATCAATCAAATGCCCTAGCAAACCAACCTTTCATCTTGCAACGGTTGATGTCGATGAGGGTGAGCGAAGGAGAATCGATACCCGCATTTTTGCAATCATTCGACAACGTGTTGCAGGAGGTCCAGCAAATGGAACGGAATCTCAACTCCAACATGTGTGCCATGATCCTTCTAATGGCCCTGCCAGAAAGCTTGGGGTCCTTGATCACCGTATTTGGCGGGTGGAAGGAGGCAGATCTGATGTACGAGGCCGTCGCCGAACACATCCACAACGTGTCCATGCGACGCAATGGTAGTGAGGTAAACATCTCAGCCTATGATTCTCGCTTTGGTGGACAAGGTGCAAGCTCTCGCTCTAGTCAAGGCAACAGCAAAAGCGGTGGCGCTGGAGGGAAAGGCAATGGTAGCGGGAAGAGTCCCAAGAAGCCCCGCAACTGTCACAACTGTGGCAAGGCTGGGCACTGGGCTAGGGAATACCGTAGTCCCAAGAAAGATGGCGAGAACAAAGGTGGAAAGGAGAAGAAGGAGCTCACCAACATGATGGCTAGGGGGCTGCCCATGAAGGGCAAAGCGATCCTTAGGCCCGGGGCATTCGCTCTTGACTCGGGCACCAACCACCACTCATCCAAAGAGAAGGGTGGATTTGTCTCCATGGCCGAATCTGTCAGGCGCATCAAGTGTGCAAACGGCGGCGTTGTCCAAGTCATGGGCAAAGGGGACAAGGTGATCATGCTCAACATGAACGCTGCGGAGAAGGCGGTCAACCTTCAAAAGGTGGTATACATGGCCTCCTTTGTAGCCAACTTGTTTTCCGTCTCACAAATCACTGACAACAACATAAAAGTGGTGTTCACCAACAAGGAAGCGGTGGCCCTAAAAAACGAGGACATCCAGATTTTGTACACCAAAGATGATCTCATGCTTCAAGTTCCAAGAGTCAACGGCCTCTACGTGCTTCAAACCAAAGTCACCAAGGCGTCGGATGAGGGACTCGCATGTGCCACCAAGACAGTGACACAGGAGCCAAAGGATGTACCACCGGCGACCGTTGCGACTGCCACATCAACCAAGGACATTGATGCTGAGTTGTGACACCGGCGATTTGGCTACGTGGCCAACAACACGCTGCTGAAGATGCAGGAGCAAGAGGTAGTCCGTGGAATGGAAGGGTGCACCATGAAGCATGGCAAAGGGTGTACGTTGTGTGAACCATACCTCCAAGCGAAGGCAAAGAAGAAGCCGTTTGGGAGAGGAGGTCAACTAGTAGAGCATGTCTTGGAGCTGATACACAGTAACGTGTGTGGACCCTTCCGCACACCGTCTAGCGGAGGAAACAAGTACTTCCTGACCTTCATTGACGACCACGGCCACAAGTTTTGAATCTACTTCCTCAAAACAAAGGGAGAGGTCAAGGAGAAGCTCCTTGAGTTTGTCGCCATGGTAGAGCAGCAAACGTCCAAGAAAGTGAAGACGCTCCGAAGTGACGACGGGGGTGAGTACGAGGCATGCAAGCCTTGGCTCAAGCATCATGGCATCCGCCACAAGCAAACCACCCCTTACAACCCCCAAAGTCACGGCGTTTCCGAGAGGATGAACCAGACCCTACTCAGCATGGTGTGAAGCATGCTCTTCGACGCCAAGCTCCCAGCTTGTTTTTGGGCAGAAGCAGCAACAACTGCCTTCTACCTCTTGAATCTCACACCAGCTACCGCCTTACGGAGGCATGGAAAGGACCAGGACAAGTAGCTGAAGACCCCACAAGGAGCATGGTCGGGAAAGAAACCCAACGCATCTCATCTGAAGGTGTTTGGGTCAACTGCATGGGTGAAGATCCAGTCGGGAGAAGGCGGAGGCAAGCTGGACGCACATTCCAAGAAGTGTGTCATGGTTGGGTACGACACATCACACAAAGCCTATTGGCTTTGGGACCAGGCAGCAGGCAAGCTCGTGAGGAGCTGCGATGCCGTGTTTGACGAACGCACCCTTGAAAAGGGAGAGCTCCTGGACCCGAACCTCGCTCCCAAAGCGGGAGAGTGGATAGTGTTGCTTGAGTCCGGAGACCAAGTACCCAACAACTAGCTTGCTTTGCCAGCAGGTGGTGGGAATGGGAGAGTAGTTGCGAAGAATGACGCAGCATCTGACATGGACGCGGATACAGAGGCATCTGAGACTTCCGAGTCTGACTTGGAGTCTGACGACTCTTCTGACGACGACGACGACAACGACGACGACAAACCACCACTTGTGCAAGCACCATCACCAAAGAGAAAAGCCGCACCAGCACTCCAACGCAGTTTGCGACCAAAGAAAGCACCTTTGCAGTATGAGGATGATTGGACCCGCCTTAGTCGGTCGTGCATGGCTTAGGGAGAGCCATCCACAGTGGCGGTGACGATGAATAACCCAGATGCGGCAAAGTGGAAGGAGGCAGTGGACAGCGAGCTCACGTCCATTATCGTGAACGGCACGTGGGTGCTGGTGGATAGACCCGACAAGGCCCACGTGGTGGGATCCAAGTGGGTCCTCCGAGTGAAGAAGAAGCAAGATGGCAGCATCGACAAGTTCAAGGCAAGGGTAGTGGGTAAGGGGTTCCCTCAACGCCCGGGCTCCGAGTACGATGAGACGTTTGCGCCCGTCGTGACCTTTGCCTCCATCCGCTCTCTCCTTGGAATTGCAGCCACAAAGAACCTGGAGATACACCAGATGGACGTCAAGACAACTTATCTTTATGGGAAGCCCAACAAAGAAGTGCTGATGGAGGTACTTGAAGGAGTCAAAGCTCCCAAGGGCAAAGTTGCAAGTTGGTGAAAGCACTCTATGGGCTGAAACGGGCTCCAATGATGTGGTGCAAAGAGATGGACAGTTTCATGACCGGCCTCTCCTTCGCGTATTGCCAGAATGACCCAAGCATGTACGTGCGCGATGATGGGAGAGGGCTGATGCTGGTTGTGTTGTACGTGGATGATCTGATCAGCTGCTCGTCTTCGGTCGAGCGGCTGGATGAGCTGAAGTCTGACCCCAACAAAAGATTAAAGATGAAGGACATGATTCTTCTCGAGTACTACCTCGGGATTTCCATTCACCGCAACCGAGTAGCAGGCAGCATCAAACTCAACAAAACCAAATACATCGGTGAGGTACTAAAGCGCTACCACATGAAAGGCTGCAAACCTGTCAGCACCCCAATGATGACCGATACAAAGCTGAAGGCCTCCATGTCACCAAGCAATGAAGCAGAACAAAGGGAGATGCAAGACATCCCCTACCAGCCCGCCATGGGTAGCATCATGTACGCCATGGTAGGGACTCGTCCGGATATCTGCTATGATGTGGGACAAGTGAGCAGATTCGTGGCCAACCTTGGGCCACAACATTGGCAGGCAATTAAGTGCATCTTATGCTACCTGCAGAAGACACGTCACATGGGCCTCATCCTTGGAGGCCAAGAAGGAACGGAACCCCTTTGACTGAAGTGCTACACCGATGTTGATTAGGGAGGAAGTCTTGACAACAAGAAATCCACCTCTGGATACATGTGCATCTTGAATGGCACTGCCATCTCATGAGCCAGCAAGAAGCAAGATTGTGTTTTCGTGTCCACGGCTGAGGCAGAGTATGTTGCTCTGTCTGAGTTGTGCAAGGAGACTCAATGATTGCGCAGCCTACTTGGCAAAATGACAGTGCCACAGAAGGATTCCACGATCGTACACGTGGACAACATGAGCACCATCTCGATGGCTGAAGACGAGATCATCTCTCGGCGAACAAAGCACATCGACATACGTTACCACTACTCACTTGATCTCGCCATGAAGAACGTGGTGGACTTGCGGCACTGCGGAACAAAGAGCATGCTTGCTGACTACATGACCAAGCTGTGAGAGAGCCACTTGCACTATGCAGGCATTTGTGGATTTGGCATGAGGAATGCAACAGAGGAAGGGTGAGCCCCAAGGCATTGATGGAGCCCAGTAAGCGACAGATGAATAGAGGTGCAAGGAAGGGATTTGTTGAAATAGTATGCACCTTGTCCACTACCTAGCTGGCTAGCTACACATATAGACAAGGCATGCACAGCTCTATGGAGCATGTCCCCTTCGTCTGTTCTGAGATGGGCTAGGAATGCACTGCCCATAGTGGGTATGTCCCTTGTGGCTCATCATAGGAACCATACCTTTTTGGCTTGGTTGATTAGGCACCGGAGTCTCAAACGAGAGGTTGCGGGTTCAATCCGCGCGACGGCCGCAGTTTTCTTTGTGGCCAAAACTGGGATAGGAAGCTTCTAGGAATCTTACTAGAGCCTACCTTAAGGATGACACTTGGCAGTCTAAGGACGCGCCAAGTAGGAATGTAGGTTGAGGTTGGCTCCGGCGGAGTCACTACAAGCAGAAGCTTTTGCAAAGCTCTACAAGTACAAAAGCCTGTACCTTGCATGCATCCATTTACAGTTCTTGCCTTTCAGACTCCTCACAGAGTGTCCAACCAAAGGTAGACATGAAAGACCAACATGCGGACTACGTGAGGTTGCAAACCAAACGAACCTAAAGTGTGGATCCCTCGTTCGAGGGTGATATGTTATCTTGGTTGCAATACCAAGAGCGGTTGGCGGCCTCCCATGTCGGGACCCGTTTTATAGACCGTTGGTATCCGGCGCATTGACATGAAAGAGGCAAGGCTCCCGTCATGTCGTCGGTCAAGCGTCCACAGCACCAGCCTCCATGAACAAGGCTCCGTACAAGCACGCTATTCATCAACGACTCTCAACCCGACAACCTGAAAAGCAGTAATGGACACGGTAACATCGGCGACAGCAACAGCAACGATAGGGACATCATCTATGACAAGGAAATGTCATCCTCCACATCCAACGGCCAGGACAACGACGACTCGACTGATACGGAGTGCCTTGCCCTCGAGGTCATCTTGAGGATTACAACCGCCAATACCGGTGAATCGATGGCTGGTTCTGCCTCCCGCAAGAGAGACATATACGCCGACTGGTTTGGTTCGGGGCATTTCTGAACCATTTACCAGGCCTACCAAATGCAGCCATCCGCGTACGCAACCGTGCAGCATCTACGTTGCACGTTTTGCACACCGGATGGCTACTATGTGTTCGACCGACTTGCGGCGAGCACAGTGGTGGGGTTGTTTGTGGAGGGCGCAAAAATCATCAAAACGTAGTACGAGGATACTGCCCTGGCGTCAGCTCTACTCAGCAACAACAAGCGCAAACAGTGCTGCAAGGGGAAGAGTTCCTAGATCGCATCCCAACCGGCAATCATGCAGGAGATCAAGAAAGTGCTCAAGGCATACCGAGCATTCGTGGCGCTGAACAGTGAAACAATGCGGCAGCAAGTGCGAGCGATCATCTCGCGCTATGCACCCGATGAGCTCGAGCGCATGGGGCTGAAGGCATTTGGCTGATCATGGGTGCGCTCCTTCATCTCTCGTGAACTTGGATGGTCATGGCACGCTGGAACCATAGCCGCGCAGAAGGTGCCCGCCGATTGGGAGGAGCAAGTGCTCACATTCCACCGGCGGGCATCCTGCATGGTGACCCTTTACGGGATACAGCAGGTTTATGGTCATTAACGCCGACCACACATCGGTCCAGCTGATGCCAGCATCGTGACACGCGTACGCTCCTAGCGAAAGTGACGACGTCGGCATCCTTGGTCTTGAGGATAAACGGTGCATCACGGCGGTGGTGACCAGCTCCATGACCGGTGACCTGCTCCCCATGCAATTGATTTTGGGGGGCAAAACCGCGCGATGCCTGCCGGGGGATGAAAACGCCACCAGACTGCTGGAGTCTGGGTGGAACCAGATGTTCACTCCGACGCACTAGGAAAACGCGAACACCAAACGTGAGTGGGCCCGCGCTATTGTCATGCAGTACTACAACTGCATGCGCGCCGCCCTGAAAGTGAAGGAGGGAGAGGTTTTCATCCTGCTCCTCCTCGACATCTGGCGGCCTCAGTGCAGTGCGACATTCCAAGAGTGGCTGACAACAAAATTCCCATACATGCGTACTGTGTACATCCTAGCGGGATGCACACCAAAGGCGCAGCCAGTGGACATAGGCATCATTCATCTGCTAACAAGTAAGCTTGAAGAACTGTTTGCTGAGTGGGGTTCCAAGCGGACACGCATGGGGGAGAGCACGGGCGTTGGGATGAAGGTCATGAAAGAGGCAGCATGCTCGTGGTTCTATGATGCAATGGATGTACCTGCGTGAGGCTGAGCCACTACTGAAAAATGTGTGGGCGAGGTCAAACTTCCCCAGGGTGTTCGATACCGCATCCCAGCAGGCAGCGGCACCGTACACGAGTAACTTACTTTTCCACGCTGATGAGGTCGAGGAGGAGGACGTGCTCCTGCAGTGTATTTTATGAAATTATTTTTTTCATTTCGCACGTTTGTCTGCCTCTCACTTTTGTACTGTACTTCGCGGAATTTGAACCTCCAACAATTCTGCCACGAAGTGACCAAAATAAATCACTGAGTTGAACACGAAAGACAATAGAACATCATACAACACCCAACAATTAAAATCCTAGAGGCACACTTTGAATTTGTTTACACACTACCTAAGTTATTTTAGTGCCTCTTTGAATTCATCGAATAGTACAATTCGGCAAAACTTGACCACCAACAAAATGGCTAAAATCGAAATCACCAGGCAATAGGGTAGTTTGTATTTTGTTCAGTTCGAATGCATTTAGAGAGAATTGTAGTGATTATAGTTATCAGTGTCATCCTTGTCTGTTTGTGCAGCTTACTATGACCACTCAAACGTGTCCATGCCCGTGTAGATACATGATGCGAACTGAGCTAGCATTGGAGCATCGTTGAGTGGTGGCCCTTCCCACCAAAACTTACAAGATTGCTACTGCAGTGCCATGTGCACTATACTAGCAAACAACACAACCTGATGCATTCACAGATCCCAGTCCCTAATGCGAAGTACTTAGTCCCAATCGAGCTCTGCGCTACGCAAACTTGCTTATCACTCTTCCATGAGACAGTTGTACCACCAACAATGAAGATATTTTGGAAGCGGCTGCGTGCAATGCAAACATGGCCCCAATCACTGCCAATGTATCCATCAACAACTGATGGTTGTGTGCAAAATCACATGTCCAGGCGTGGGGCAGACAGAACACACCACACCATGCGCATAGCAGCTTCTAGATGGAGTTGACACGGATGTTGTGAAAACTACGACGAGAAGTTCACAACAAAGCAAGCAACTATACGCGTCTTGGTGTAGAGGAACATCAAGGAGCCAATGACTCGGAGGTACGTCGTAACATAATCAGGCTCCCCCAGATGATCTGGGGGAGCGTGTTGACATGAGGAGCCTCTATCGAGCGGGCTTCACAAGAGTTGATGCAAAGGGGAATGTGGCCAAGAGGTCAGCAAAGTGTTCCACCAGCGTCCTAGCATAACCACCCACACACATGCACACATGTCGTGCACAACGTTGATGATCACGCTCAATCTCTATTCCAAGGAAGACACTAGTTGGATCAAGATCCTTCATTTTGTATACATACTGGAGGAGATCCTTCACAACCTCAACAACCTATAGTTTGGGAAACGTAATCAAGAGGTCATCAACATAGACTAGGAAATGGACNCCATCCTCAAACCTTGGAGGCTGGACAAGATAGATCTCTTCCATAAGATTTTTGTACAAGAAGACATCGTTTACGTCCATCTGTTGGAATCAATGCCACCAAACTGAGCAATGCTTTTGCCGTGGTGAATTTGCTGACAGGGGAAAAGGTGGAATCAAAGTCAACACCAAGCACTCGGGAGAATCCCTTGGCCATGAGACGGTCCTTCTACCATTCCACAAATCCATTTGATCTCTCTTTCCTTCAAAACATTCAACCGGCTGACATGGCCTTACGACCAGGCGAGAGTTTCACCTTCTCATAAACTCCATGTGGCTCAATCATAACAAGATCCTCACGCATAGCTTGTTCCTAGAGAGCTACCTCTACAACAGAGCGTTCTTGTTGTAATATGTTTGGTTCAGACGCATGTGCCGTGGTGCTACTCACAAGTACGGTAGCGATAGAGGGATATGACAAAGGCCAAGTTGACCCGGCTATCACAATGGCTTGGTGGAACTCATCAACGATGAGAGAATGTCCAAACGTGGTGTTGAGGTGTACCACAGCTTCCGCCAAGCCAAGATCATGAAGACCACAGATAGGTATCAGCTGTTTGGGGTCAACGGCATCACCGCAAACTGGACGGACTGACTACACGGGCCCAGAGAGGCCAGCCGGGACTGTAGGACTTGCAGGTGGGCCATAGTGAGGTGCATACTGCAACGGTCTCACACGACCAAATGGCGCACAAACAAACAACGACGAGATGGGAAGCTACGAGGGTACAACTGGGTTCATTGCCGATAGAACTACAACTGACGACGTAGAAGATGATGCAGATGTGACAGGAGACGATACAGGCATCAACAAACATGCAACAAGAGAGGACACAAGCAATGCCACAGACGTGATGGGAGAGGACATAGGTGACAATGCAAATGTAACAGAAGAAGACGCTAGCGACGATGCAGACGGAATAGGAGGATACAAGCAATGACACAGACGCGGCAAGAGAGGATGCAGGAAACGTCACAGACGTAATAGGAGAGGAATTCGGCGATGACATAGAAGGTATAGGAGATGATGTAGGCGACGACGCTGATGCGGGAGATGGGGCATAGTCACTACCAAAGGACACTCTATAGACACTACTTCCCCCTGGACAAAAGAAGGACGCAAGCGACAGGACAGAATGAGAGATGTCACGAGAGAATGTGCTCTCAAAGAAGAGAGCACCACAAGACTTGACCACCCAACCACGCTCGAGGTCCTAAAAGTGCCAGGCCTTGGACATACAGGAAACACCAATGGAAGAACAGAGGCGACCTCAAGGAGACAGCTTGCCATCACGTTGGTCCTCAGGGAGCCAAATGCAGGCGATACTTCTCTAGATACAAGCAAGGTGAAGGTCAACATGATGACCATACCATCGCTTAAAGGACGTGACATGGCGAAGTAGCAGACTGTGGGGACACCGTTCCAAACCCAAATCATGTAGAACATGGCCTTGAAGGCAAACAATGGAGGGAGGAAAAACTCGACAAGAAGGGTGCAAACACCGTCAGCAAGAGTGTGGTTCTAGGGAGCAGAGAGCTCCATATGTATTCCTTGAGAATGGAGGAAGCGGACCGTGGGACCCATGAACTCCCCACCACAATTGGAGTAGAATTCTATCAGATTACGCTGGCAAGCACGTTAAGCCTAGAAAAGCCAACACTCGATTGTGGGTCCAACATCGCTTTTCTGGCAAAGGGCAAAGATCCATTGAAAGCGAAAGGAATCATTCGTACAGAACAAGACGTACCACCAACTCTCCCCAGAAATTCATGAGGGAGCGGGCCCATGACATCTGCATGGACAAGGGCAAGGGGGTGTAGCATGCGAGAGTCACACGAAGGAAAGGACGCGCGATGTAGCTTCCATTGTACACAATCAAGGCAGTCAGTAGTGAAGGGCGCAAAGAATTTAGAAGAGTCAAGACCAATAGCAGGCTGATGACGCAAGAGGTTATGGATGGCGGTCGTATGCATGTGACACAGGCGGCAATGGAGCAAACGTCTGTGTACAGGGGAAAGTGAGGGATCAACATGCCCATGAGTTACGGCTGTGGCAGCGGATGACAGTATAAACAAAGGCACACGATACTACTTGTTGCAACGTAGAGCACAAAGAACACAATGGCAAAACGACTATAGGGAAACAATGCAAACGCCACGAGATGAAACAAAGTCCCTGCCCTGATCATCCAAGGCACTAAAAAACATCGAGTTGACCCCAAATGATGGGGCAACGAGGACATCAGGTAAGAATACATCACCCGATGGACCAAAAAAACAGACAACACCAACACCCTCAACTGGAAACATCTCGCCAGAGCCAGTGTGGACCAACGTCACCAATACGCACCAACATGAAACGAGACGACGTCATGTGATGAGTGGCTCGATGATCGTTGATCTAGAAGTCACCTGACATATGAGATGGAGCAGACACATGACACTGCACGACACTGCAAACAAGTGCATGATAGTGTTTCGCACGACCAGAAGTTAGAGCAAGAAGAAGCGGCATAATGAAAAACTACAAATGCTCAATCTACTCCATAGTCAACCCAGCCCCACCACTCAATATTCCTCCATCCGACAAACAATGGTGACCACGGGACTCGCAACCAAACTCACACTCGAGGAACATCTGGAGGTCAAGGATAGGAAGGGAATGCGGAGGCTGGAGCAACTGGATGATGCTACAACTCGTGAACTGATCGAGTCGGCAAAGGAGAGGAAGATAGAACTGATGGCTAGAGCTACAATGGAGGGGTGTAGAATTGAGAAGGTGGCCCAGAAAGGATAGGGTAGTACGCCAGCGGAAGCCAGTGCCACCCTGGGTGGGGCATCGCAACTACCGAGGACATTGGCACGGGCAGTGGAACAACCAATGTCATGATGACGGTGGTCTCCCACGGCACGGGTCAGACTCCCACAGGCAAGAGTCTCGACCGTAAGAAAGGGAGTGAAAAAGAAAAGTAGACAAGACCTAAAAGCAATCTCCTAGGAGTGGTGTCCTTGTGGCACCAAGACAAACCCCGGATGTCCGGGTCTCGACCAAGGAGCAAAAAGAAAAAGGAAAAGTGGGAATAAAGGTAAGAAAAAGAAGAAATAAAATGAAATAGATTGGCAGAAGAATAGGAAACATGCCCTCGCAAAAGCGCACCCAGATTCACCCAGGATGTGTGATGGTGCACCAAAGAGGGGTTGGCCAACAAGATCTTTTCTTCTTGTAAGCGAGCGAGCTTGAATCCGCTTGGACGAGCTCGTCGATCGACGGGCTCATTGATTGGCGAGCCTATCAAACGACGGACCAAGAAATACGGGAAGCTTCGTGGCACATTTTGGCCACCTGTATTGTTCTCAATGGAGATTTTCATCACTCCTACTACTCATGCGGACCTGGTGCTGCTGACGGCGTTGCTTGCACTACTGGTTTGCAGATGTTGCTGCAGCTACCAGCGCAAAAGATCTGCTGCTATGGTTCATGCTACTACTGCTACGACTACGACTGCTTGCCCAACAGCTACTCGAGTGTCTTCCGATGGAGCCGACGCACGCTGAGGCCTACACGTAGTTTGCTGGAGCCTCCTCCCTGCGATAACGTGCTCAGCTCCATCGGCAGGCCTCCTCGACAGTCCGGCCGCCGGCGGTTGCTGCCACCGCAGATTTTGTCTCCATGCGTCAGACGCTGGATCTGACCGTACCATTGCGGCTGCATCGTCATGCTCTGCCTAGGGTCCATATCTCATGTTAAGTGACACTAGTTGGCATCATGGACCATCGTAGACACTACCTGGGTTCGGGCAGCCATAACTCTTTGCTGTTTTTTTTCTAGCCTTTTCTGACCGTAAGACTGCGTTTGCAGCGTCGGTATTATTGTAAAGTCCACTTTTCAGGCAAAATGGACGACGCCCAGGTTTTGGGCTGTCGGCCATCTTGCAGGGCTCACCGAGAAAACCCTGCCTGCCAGAAAACAGGTCTAGGACTATTTTCTGATTGGCTGGTTAGCTGAGTAACAAGCTCTACACTAGCGGGGGGGACCTAAAACTTGGAGGGTTCTCCCATTGTCGCTCATTCCTCATTCCTAATCAGTCACTTTCAGTTTTCATCTACTTTCTGGCGATAACACTGGGGCGCACATTTCTAAGAAATAAACCCAGAGCATCCAGACTTGCACTCTAGAGGGGTACACTGAGGGGACAGCAGGCTTAATCAACGAGCGTGGAAGCCCGCACGCTGCATCAACAACGCTGTTGCCCCAACCAGCTGCCTAGCTTTTCCATTTCGGTATCAGAGCCACAGCGAAGCAGTACCAACAGACGACTGACATATGGGTGCCTGACTACGCCGACGGACCCCCATACGCGCAAGTGCAGGGAAAATGCTGCCAGATTTTTTCTGACAGCGTTGACCTGCCTGGTGGCAGCGTTAGAATTTTTCCCACGGCCACTACGCCAGGGGAAATACTGCCGGATCTTTTTCGGCAGCACTGACCCCCACGTGTGACGCAAGGAGGTGAGCGACAGGCTGCGTCATGCGCCTGCTGGTGACGCCGCATGTGGCGACGTCATCAAGGTGTAGTGACTCCTAGCAATAGCCTGTAGCAGTAGCGAGCAGTGGCAGCACCAGCTAGCAGCATCTGTGCGCAACAGTAGCAACCGGCAGCAGCAGTAGCTCGTAGCAGCCCGCAATAGTAGCAGCAGCCCGGAAGAGCAGTAGCAGCCTATAGCAGCAAGTAGCAAAAGCAACAGCCAGCAACAACAGCTCGCACCTACAACAGCAGCAGCGAGCAACAACAGCAGCCGGCGGCAGCAGCAACAGCAGCGAGCAGCAGCCGGTAGCGGCCAGCACCAGCTAGCAGCAGCGGCTGCAGCGGCGGTAAGCAGCAGCAACAGCAACACCTGCCAGCAGCCCGCTGCTCGTAGCGAGCAGCGAGCTGCTAGCAACGAGCATCGGGCCCGCTGCTTGCAACTCGCTGCTCACAGTGAAGAGCGAGCCCGCTGTGGCGAGCAAAGAAGAAAAAGAAAGAAAAAATAGAAAAAAAACCCCCCCTAGCAGCGCTACAGCGGTTGCCGCCATTGCCATAACCGTTGCAGCAGCCAGCAACATGCAACAGCTTAGTAGCAGCAACAGCAGGAACGGCGGCAACAACGACAAAAACAACAGCAGCAGTTGCTGCTGCTACAACAGTAGCCACAGCAATAGTGGCATCAACAACAGCGATAGCAGCCGTAGTAGCAGCCACTGCAACAATTGTAGTAGCCGTTGCTACACCAACGACCGCAATAGCAATAGCAACAGCAATAGCAGTAGTAACTGCTGCAACAACACGCCAATAGCAACGGCAGCAACAGCAGCGGTAGCAGAAGTAACAACTATAGCACTAGCAGTACATGCCCTGTAGCTGCCACAATAGCGACTTCAATAATGGCCGCTACTGACGTCAGCAGCCCTCAGCTCATGTCACTACTGACGTCATTGCTAATGTCATCAACAAAAAAAGGAGGGGGGTGGGAAATAGTTTTACAACAGCAACTCTACACATACAAAGTAACGGTTGCTCACATCAGCCGTTCCAAGCTGACCTCACTACTAACACCAATAGCACCAAAAAGAAGAAACAAAAAGGGGGTAACACAACCCACCATGTCTAACAGCCCCAGTGGGGAGGGGTCCTCCTCTGTTGGGGGGACCCTCAGTCCCCCTTTCTTGCACCAGCTACAGTACTTGCAATAGCAGCACCAGCATCACCACCAGCGGCAGCACAAGTAGTAGCAGTAGCACCAACAGCAACACCGGCAGCAACAACAGTAGCAGCAGCAACAACAACATCACGAGTAGTAGAAGCAGTCTACAGACTCCGTCACCGACACCTCCGACGCCCTAGCTGCCATCCAGAAATAGATTGATGTACTGACGCAATAACTTACAGCACTGCAACAATTGTCATCACACACTCACACTAGTACCCTGACCCCGTTCCTTTCACATAGGCACGCCAGCCCCGTTGTGTCTGCTGCCACACATTACTTGGCACAGGAGCATACTTATTGCCAGCGGCAGACAGTGACTTCAATCCTTGGCCTCACTCTGGGTGCCGGCCACAGGCCAAAGGACTTTGAGACTCCACCCCACCGCTTCAGGCCGGCGAACAATTCCAGAACTAGGAACTCAGTTTCCCCATCTGGGCACGGGGTGAGGGCTTGTGGGTGTACTACATCCTTCCATACGACTCCACCCAGGCCGGCCAGCTGTATGACGCTGGACGCGCCGTGTGTGCCCTCGTTCCGGTCGCTCTTCCGACTTCACGCCTGACCGTAGAGCCCTTCCTAGGCGACTTCACCTCCTGCAGGACACCAGACCTTGTGGCCGCATGGCACATCCTCACCTGTCCTCATCGCTTATCCAGCGAGGCTGAGACCAGCCGACTGCTGCGGGAGTTCAACTCCTTGCACATGGGGGAGCCCGAGACGGTCACGTCCTAGTGGCAGTGGGCTGAGGACGTCCTCCGTCGCCTAGGCACCTCTACTCCTCCCCCTCTGGTCGCGCTTCTTACCATCAAGCGTGGTGCCACCCACGCGTACTCCAACGTCTTCGTTCACTATTCCCAAGACGTCCTTTCCACCACGGTGGCCCAGGGCACCCTCATGCCTTGGGCATACGAGCTCTCCCTCAGGATTGACGAAGCTCATCTGGAGTCTTGCATCGAGCGCACAGAGGCCCTCGCCTCTCCTGCAGTTGCCTCCGTGGTCATCACTTCCCCCGTAGTAGATGCATCCACCAGCTCGTCGTCGACGAAGAAGAAGCGCAAGGGCAAGAAGGGAAAGGGCCCTCAACACCAACAGCAGCATCAGTCGACTGGGTCTAGTGGTGGTGGCTTTGTCTATCACAATTGTGCCAGCCAAGGCACGGGTGGTACACTTGCCCGCTACCGACAGACGAGGCGCGTGTCATTGCCACCATGTGTCGCCAACGTAAGCGTCGTCTCGCCTCTGCACCGTGCAACGACCGTAAGCGGTCGTCGCACCTAATGCCTCGACTCCGTCTAGCACTTCCACTCCGACAGCCACACCGGTCCCACCGACGCCAACTCCGTAGTAGCAGGATCTGTAGCCGTCGACTCCTCCGTTCCCATCACCGGTGCAGTCCTTCCCCTATCCGAGCTTCAACGTTGTCACTCCGCACTCCGTCTACACTCCTGGACCGTCCACCAGTGAGCGTCAGCTGGAGCAGTTCATCGCGCTTCAGCTTGGCCTGCCTCGCCCTTCCCCCCAGGGAAGTGCGAGTTGCGTCATCTCGTACTCGTCTACTCTCCCCTGCATGACTAAGACTAAGCTGCGGTCGTGTCCTACTTCCTCAACCGTCTCGTCATCTCCAGTGACCCCCTCTACCCCCTCCCAGGACAATGTCGCATGGCTTGATGATTAGTAGTCTCGGTTTGTGCCGCCCTCCACCACGTCCGCATCTCTTGCTTGTTGCCACGTGACTGTTAGAATCTGGCCACCCAGTTCAAGACCCCGCCGAGACTTGGATCATCGACTCCAGGGCCACGCATCACATGACGGCCTCCCGCGAGGCCTTCAGTGTGCTTGGTCCTGTTGGCGATTTGTTCGTAGTCCGGATGGGCTCCAGACAGGTGTTACCCATCCGCGGTGTCAGCGTCGTTCGTTTTCGTGGTCTTACCGGTAATGTCTTCATGACCGATGTCCTCTTCTTCCCCAATCTTGAGCTCAGCCTCTTGTCCGTTACTACCCTTGGCCACATTAGCATGGACATTCTGCACTCGCATAATGTTGGCACTGTGCCGTTGTGTCCGTCCGTTCTTGTCGTTTTGCACGCCACCGCCAGTGGCACGTGCCTTGTCTGTCTTCCTTTCCTTTTGTCCTCTCTCTGTCAGCCGCCACAGGCCATGTGTTTGTCACCTGCACGCTCTCTCTGCAGCATACACGTCTCATGCACCGCCGCCTTTGCCACGTCCACTCTGCTCCCGTGGATGGCATGCTTCGCACCCAGCCGGCCAAAGGCCTTCGTGTCCCACAAAGTGCATTGATTGCGCTCAGGGCAAGATGCACCGGTCCACATACCCTCAGTCCTTCTCTCCGACAGCCGCCCCTCTAGACGTGGTCCTTTCCGATGTCATGGGTCCTCTCCCTACCGAGTCCGTCGGCAAGCATGTACGCTATGTCCTCACCCTCACGGACGACTACTCTCGCTTTCGCTAGGTCCTCTGTCTTTGGCAGAAGAGCAATTTCGCTCCCCCCATTCGGGACTGGCTTGTCCTTGCGGAGCGCGAGTGTGGTCGATCCCTTCGCCGCTTTCACTCGGATCGCGATGGTGAGTATATGGGCAAGACCAGGACATTTCTTGCCTCCCACGGCATCCACCATAAGACGTCACGGCCTTACACGCCCGCCCAGAACGACGTCTCCGAGCGGTGGAACCGTACTATGGCCGACGTTGTGCGCAACATGCGGGTTGAGTCTGGCCTCTCCGATGGCTTCTATTTGGAAGCCATGGCCTACATGATGTGGGTCTGGAACCGGATTCCCCACTGACCCCTTCCCACCAGTCCACGCCGTACCAGCACTGGTGCGGTTAGCAAGCTGACCTCTGCCCCGCTCATGTCTGGGGCTACATGGCCATTGCATGGCTGCCCGTCCCGTAGCAGGGCGGCAAGCTCGCCCCCCACGGACGTCCTTGCACCTTTCTTGGCGTCTCTCGTCAGTCCAAGGCCTGGTGCTTCTGGGATCCCTCCCGACACTGCATCGTCGAGTCACGTGATGCCCTCTTCTTCGAGGACCTCTTTCCCCACGATCTCGTCCGCTCTGGCTCGTCTGTGTCCCTCCCGTCGCATGGAGGAGTGGTGAGTCCGTCCTCCGTACTGTCGCTTTCAAGAGACGCATCACATGGTACCTTCAAGCCGGCGGCCCCAGTCGCGTCCGCTAGCCCCTCCGAGCCGACAACCCCAGTCGCGTCTGCTGACCCCTCTGGGCCGACAGCCCTGGTCGCGTTCGTTGGCCCCTCTGGGCCGGTAGCCCCAGTCGTGTCCACTGGCTTCTTCGTGCCGGTAGCACCAGTTGCGTCCGCTGGCCCCTCTGGGCCGCCAGCCCCAGTCGCGTCCGTTGGCCTCTCCCGGCAGGTAGGCCAGTCACGTCCGCTGGCCCCTCCGGGCCGGCAACCCCAATCGCGTCCGCTGGCCCCTTCGGGCCGGCAGCACTAGCTGTGCCTGTTTGCCCCTCCAGGCCTACCGCCCCAGACGCGCCCGCAAGCCCCTCCGGGCCGGCAGCCCAAGTCGCGCCCGCAGGCCCATCCGGACTGGCAGCCCCCCTCGCGTCTGCTTGTCCGTCCGGGCTGGCAGCCCCAATCGCGTCCGCTCGCCCCTCCGGGCTGACAGCCCCGGTCGCGCCCGCTCGTCCCTCTGGGTCGGCAGCCCCAGTCGCGCCCGCTCGCCACTCAGGGCCGGCAGCCCCAACCACGCCCACTCGCTCGTCCGGGCCGACAGCCCCAGTCACGTCCGCTGGTCCCTCCGCGCCTGCAGCCCCATCGGAATCATTGCCATCTCTTGCTCCACCGCGCTATACGGGTGGTCCAGGTGGTAGCCTCCGACCTAGGCTGTCAGTGAGCGCCCAGACCGTCGTGCCGCACCCTGTGGCGCCTTGGCCCCCTGTCACTCCACGTACCTCTTCCACTCCTACTATCGTGAGTGGGGACCCCAGGACCAAGGCCCTCAGCCTCACCATTTCAACCATCATTGCAGACCTCCACCCAGGCTCCGCACAGAGCTACGCCATGCTCCATCACGAGCATCGGCATTCTGTAATGGCCGCACTCTCGCGCATCCCACGTGGATCTCGAGATGCACACGCTCTTGCAGTCCGCTCCACAGCACGCCCAAAAGACCAAGCCACCCTATAAGAGGCTCGAGCCTCTCCTGAGGCCGCACACTGGGATGCTGCCTGTGCCTACGAGCTTAGTGCTATCCGGCAACACCACGTGCATGACTTCGTCGATCTCCCTCCAGGTCAGAAGGCCATTGGTGCCAAGTGGGTCTTCTGGCGCAAACGGAAGCCGGACGGGTCCTTGGACAAGTACAAGGCCCGCCTCACAGCCAATGGGCTTGATCAGGTCCCTGGGGTTGATTACAACCAGATCTTTTCCCCAATTGGTGGATTCTCCACTAGCCGGGCGCTCTTCAGCCTGGTTGCCCAACACGGCAAGCTGGGAGCTGCATCAGATGGACGTGAGCAATGCTTTCCTCCATGGCTCGCTGGAGGGCGAGGAGTTCTACATGGTACAGCCCCAAGCTTCGACTATGGCATTTGGAGAGTCTGGCGACTACGGAAGGCCCTCTATGGTCCGAAGCAGTCGCCTCGGTTTGGAACCAAGAGATCAGCCGCACGCTCCTCTGCGACGGCATCCTGCGCAGCACCGCTAACCCCGCACTATTTGTCAGCCCGTGACGTTAGACCTTCGCCGTTGTACTGGTCTACGTCGACGCCCTCCTCATTGTGTCGCCAGACATGGCTGCTATCCAGCGTGTCAAGGACTTGCTGCACATCGCCTACCAGATGAAGGATCTTGGGTCTGCCCGAGTCTTCCTTGGCATGGAGCTCGAGCATGATCGCTCCCAGGGCATCCTACACGTCAATCAGGCCGCCTCTATACAGACNGCACGCTCCTCTGCGACGGCATCCTGCGCAGCACCGCTAACCCCGCACTATTTGTCAGCCCGTGACGTTAGACCTTCGCCGTTGTACTGGTCTACGTCGACGCCCTCCTCATTGTGTCGCCAGACATGGCTGCTATCCAGCGTGTCAAGGACTTGCTGCACATCGCCTACCAGATGAAGGATCTTGGGTCTGCCCGAGTCTTCCTTGGCATGGAGCTCGAGCATGATCGCTCCCAGGGCATCCTACACGTCAATCAGGCCGCCTCTATACAGACTCTGTCCACTTACTTCGCCGAGGACCTGCCCCTCGTGCCGAGCGCATCCTCACCCATGTCACCTGGTGGCTAGGTGATGCTAAAGAGTCCTAACCCTGCCAATGTGTGGGCGTTAGTTGACGTGACCACGTATCTCCGAGTCATCGGGTCACTGATAGTTCTGGCAACGACGGCGCGTCCAGACATCGAGTTCGCCATTAACCTCTTGGCTCAGTTCTCTCAGGAGTCGCGTCACCTCCACTTCGAGGTCGCGATCCGAGTACTGCGCTGTCATCTCGACTCCTCGGCGAGGTCTCATGTTTCGCCGCCTGCCGTTTGTTGTCGTAGTGGGTTACACCTACAGTGACTCGGCGTGCAGCCCGGACGATAAGAGTCGCACAGGCTTGATCGTCCTGATTGGCGGCACGGCTGAGTCCTGGCGAAGTGGCAAGTAGGCGTGCATTGCACGCACAACAGCTAAGGCTAAGTATGTAGCCCTTGGTTCAGGTGCTTGCGAGAGCGTGTGGTTGCGTCGTTTGTTGTCCGAGTTGCGTCAATCCGTCGCATCCATCACGTTGCATTGTGACAACGAGAGTGCCATGGCCATCGTTGACAATGACGGCGTGCATCACACATGCACAAAGCTCATCAATATTGAGTATCACTATGTGTGTTTGTTGTTGCATGACGACAGCATCAGCATTGTGTGGGTTGAGACAGCACGGCAGCTGGCTTACTTCTTGACCAAGGCACTGAAGCGCGACTCGTTCAAGAAGGCTGTGAGTTCAGTCGGCATGCGTCCGTGACCTGCACTCTTTGTTCTGGACTGCATCTCTATGTTTCCTGGGGGAGTGTGTCTGTTGAATGTGGTGATGCCCGCCCATATGCACTGCGCCCATGAGTCATGGGGGAGTGCCACCGCAACAAGGGAAGCTACTGAAATTTTTTGGTAGCATTTGGCCTCTGGGTTTGCCGGAGGACTATGTGATGTGAGCCCTCAGCTCAAGGCCTCCACGTTGCCAGGACATGCACGCCCCACCCAGCCCAACCTAGCCCAGCCCAAAGGTCTCTGTTGCTGCTGTTGTGTGTTGTTATGGTGGAGCGCGAGGATGGTTGTCTCTCAATTGCTCTGATACTATGAGGGAATGAGATAACCCTCTCGTCTACTGTCTGTGTGAGAGTGAACATTGTGTTCGTTACAATGGGACAGACAGCACTAAGGTAGGTTGAGAGACGGCAAAGGTATGCTTGAAGAAGTCAAAGTAGAGTTAGAACAAACAAGCAAGTGCATACATGTAGTCTCATCCACGTGTATGCAAGTAAGAGCACAACTCCAACCAACAGGTTAGAAAATAGATTCATCCGGCTACAAGCTCCAAAACAGAGAACCCGTCACCCGTACCGGCTCCTCAGTTGTCCGAATGACAAAATGAAAGAAGCGCCAAGTACAAAAATAGAAACTATACGCAACTGTATCATGAAGGAGTAAGGATAGCGTCATTCAGAAACTGGACTCCGGGAGGTGGTCACCGAGAAAATTCTGAAGACAACATGATGGGGCGCCAGCTCGTGCTCATGCTGTCAATGGAGCCATCGAGTGTCCCGGTATACTAGCGAGCCATGGTGACAAGTTCAAATGTCACCGTGATGAACACACCAACACTACCGCAGTGGAAAACATCGACTTTGAGATCAAGATATCTTGTCTCGATCTTGATATAGAAACGTTGGTTGTTTCTGGCCTGGGATTTTGCATCTCCATGTTAAGACGGTGTTGCATTTGGATGAGTGTGCATAGAGTTCGAATGAAAGTGCAGCTTTGGACCGGTTTTAGGACAAATTGGAACTTCCACGTGTGTCATCCATCATGCAACCAACAGGTAACTTTATGTCAATTGGCATCTCTCTTCGCATTCTAGGTTGTCGAGTTCTGAGACTTTGTGTCTTCTCCCTGACCCTCGCTATCCCTCGCACCTAGTGACTTGCTAGTGCTTCAGCTCAATAGGCAGTGTCAAGAAGTCGGGCAACAGGGCCCCAGAGCTTCCTAAACAGTTTCGCATGTACTCGACTGCCTGGCCACACGAGCGCTTCTAGCCTTGAGGATTTGTCCATGTCAAATGTTCCTTTTCTGTTTCTTGTGCCGTGTCTTCACGACGATCATTGTAGACCCAATCACGTGAGCAAAAGGGCTGAACCACAAGGTCACGTCAGAAGAAAAAGCAGACCATGTGCAGTGCACGAAAGTGGGCAGTGTCATCGGCATCAACACCAACATCTGCTATGAAGTATAGCAGAACGTGGCATCCTACACCTTGGAGTGGCAGCATCTTCCCCATTTTCTCCACCTTAAGTCCTCGAAAAGCCTCTTGCTCCATCCTCCAGGTACCGGCAAGCACAACATTTTCAGCGGGGTTCAGTGGGTTCCGTCGACATACACCACAACCTTCCTGTCGGGTGCTCCAAACTGTTGCACCCCCTCTGCAAAATCATGGCCGTCACAAGGAACGCGGTTGTTGCACCGAATTGCACCTCTCCTCCATGCTGGAAGAGACGATGCAAGTGCTGACCAAGGACACGGCTGCTGCCTGGCATTGTGAGGACGCAATGAGGCTTTGTCGATGAGAAACTTCACTGCCACCCACACGCTCGAATGTCGCCCACAATTGGCACGCCGTTTCGTGTCGAGCTGACACAGCTTGC
>SZWC01023575.1:6280-19849 GCA_023375785.1 Penium margaritaceum | reverse complement strand
CCCCCCCCCCCTGGGCAGATGAACTTGGCTGCGTCGTCCTCGATGGAGATGCTAATACCGTAGCTGAATAGATCCTAGAGGATGAATCATGTGGTCTCTCCATCATGCAGAGATAGCTCCCCCTGTCACGGACGAGTCGGCTCCCACCCTCAAAGACAAAGTGGTGTCTCTCGCTACGACTCCTCACGTCGTCCCTGCATCACCTGGAGTGTACCAGTCCTCGCATGACTGCCAAGGTTCCCAACTCACAGTCTCTCCCCTCTTTGCTCTATCGTGATGCATCTATGTACGCCGGAGGAAAGGGAATGCGCAAGCGGCACGCGTGCGTGGATGAAGTGGCGAAGCTGGAACACAAGGCGGGATAGAGAACCCTGAGGTACAGGGGTGTACCGCCAGAAGAGGAGGGCTATAACGACAGACCAGATCACCACTCATGGACAAAGGTAACAATAAAGCAGCTAATTTGGTTCAATGAAGGTGTGTGAAGGCAGCAATAGAAGGAGGAGCGATGATGGAGTCGACAGGAACCATGATGGCGAAAACTGAAGACACACTCACCTCTACTATGGTAGTGTATCCATCACACGTCATACTCAGAGCTGGTATAGGATCCTCCCTGAGTATGGGTGGCCAAGATCATGGCAGTAGAAAGCTGGTGCCGATAGTACTTGTGCTACCGTGTTCTGACAATCGCTCCCACGCTACCATCACCTCCCGCTGTAGCATCTCTACACGCTCTTGCAGGTCAGCGTAGTCTGCCTTGGACATGTGGAGGTGTTCCATGCCTGCCTTGAGTAGGACAAACTCTGTCTCACTGGATGCTACACACGCAGACTGTAGAACTCGCAAGCATAGCATCTACATCTACATTTCTACTACTGAAGACGATGGAGCCAATGCTATTGCATCCTCCTCAAGGTCAACCAAACTCGACATGCGCTAAGACGCTGGAACATCAGATGCAACTATAGGTATTGCATCCACACCACAACTCGTGTTCGTTGTATGAGGAGAAATGAGTGGTCGTGTGCCAAGCGACAAGGAGGAGGAGTCGTCAGAGTCCGTGGAGCATGTGGAAATGTCGTCCGTGCAATTAATGCCACTCTTAATGTCGATGTGATAAGTAGGGTCACCAATAGGTGAACACGAGAGGGTAGAACTCAGCTCCTGCTAACGAAGTGACTCCATTTGCGTGGTCGGATCTGCTCCTCTGTCCTTGACTGTCGGCGTAGTGGACACAACTGTGCAGGACCCCGACTTGACAATGCCTGTCAAGGCGACCAGCAAACGTAGTTGGCGCTCACGCACCATCTCACCGGGAAGATTGGTGTATCACGTGCTCGATCATTGAGTGAGGACCAACATCTCACTTCGTCATGTGTGTCGCTGCTCAGCCGTGTGCACGGGAACCCGTAGACTCTAGGAACATGGGTGACGACTCACGTTGAAGCTGATCCTGAGGTAGCGCCAATGACATGGTGGAGTGTGATGTGTCTGCTACAACACATGTCCCAGTGAAATCTCTCAGAATTGCTGCTCTCAAGGATGCCTCAACCTCTAAAAGACCATCCGGCCGACTCTGATCTTACACAACGATCGCTGCCATGTAGGTGTGAGCCTCGTGCACCGACGCCCCCGGAAGTCCATATGGGACATCTTGATCCCACGATACTCTTGTGCCATGGCTGGGCCGCAACCGGTCAGAGACACGAGTGGCACCACCCAGGCACGGAGGACCTGCACTCCTCTTGATGCAATCTGCTGTTGTAGAATGACCAGCTCCAGCCCTAGCGTAGATGACGATCTTGATCACATGCATGTCTCAAGCATTGCGATCTCTGCCGCATTGGTGTGAGCCTAGTGCACACACCCCCTCAAAATTCCGGTGGGCGCATACCGATTCGTGCGAGACTCCTGTGCCACCGGCGGGCCGCCACCAGTCTGAGCCGTGAGAAGCACCGCCGAAGGACACCGTGCCTGCGCTCCTCCTAATGTAACATGCTACTGCAAAAGATGTGGATCAAGCCCGGACGTGGAAGTCGAGCTCAATGGCACGCAAGTCTCCACTATGAACGTCATGCTGGGATCAGAATCCATGTCATATGTTGTTACCGTATCATCTAAATCTGCCTGAGTAGATGCTCGGGTACCACGGCACGGTGAGAGTGCAAATCCTTTCGCAACAATCACAGCAAGCAATGTGCGGTGACCACACTCCCCCTCGACACGTACATTAACGGAAGCCAAGGAGGTGGAGGATGTATCAAAAACCACCCGAGCATGGCGTGCGGAGCGCTGATGCTGACGCCGCACGCACATACGACTGGAATGACTACATGAGGATATGTCAACTCGAGGTGGCGTCTTGGTAGCATGAGAGTGCACGATCAAAAGGATGGTGGCAGCCTTGGACTGGCAGGCAGGTGGAGCTAAAGGAAAACCATTGGATGAAGATGGAGGAGGGGATGAAGGAAACGTGATCAAGGAGGCCATCGACAAACTAGTAGTAAAAGCGTCCTCGGTGACGAAGAGGTCACAAAGCCGCTGCACCATCCGTCTGAGGCCGTGAATCTCGGCGAACATGGTCGCCAAAGGTCCAGATATGGTATCTACCACCACTGGCAGATCCGCATGCTATGGAGGACGCATCCTCAGACGAGGTTGAAGGCAAGGTGCATGCCAGCCGTGAGGGTTCTTGCAGCAGCGACACCAACCATGACGTTCATCACTAAAGTAGTAGCAAGCGAACGCACAGGGCGCCTGCTCAAATGTCTGCGCACTCATCTCATACGTTGGACGATGGATAGGTAACGAGGGCACCTATTCACGGTGGTAAAAACCAAGCCACAGGAGAGGATGGCACTGGGAGACAGTCATCCCTGTAAGTCACAACGTCGGGGTCTGCAAGTGTAATCGGACGTGACAAGCTGCACGACCACAGTGCGCTCGGAGAAGGGAGTCTGACCAGCTGCGACTACTACTGTTGCTGTCACTAAAGGTTCAAAAACTACTCCAAGAACAGAAGGTGTGGCGGGTGCAGGTGCGGCTATTGCTCCAAGCGGTAGAAGACCTCGAAGTTGGACAAACCCAAATACGCCGTCGTTCCTACGGACTGAATGCCGTGGACCAATCCACGGGGCCCAGAGAGACGCCGGTCCATGACGCGTCTCGTAAGTTAAGTTGCCGTTGAGGACAGTCCACTATCAGCCCGGAAAGGGAGACTATAGGCGTTACTGCAACTGCTCTGCACTATGTAGTCGTCACCATTCTACCGCCACCGCCACTGCAGCTGTGGAAGCTGCTGTTGCTCTTGTGGCTGTCGCCACTACGGGTAATGCTATGTCAGCTGCTAGACGAGTTGCATCTATGGTTGTCAGTGGCGTGTATTTATAGATTGTTTTGTTTTCTTTTTCCACTTTGTTCGTCTCTCTCTTCTCACCCTTATCCCCTCCTCTCTTCCTTTTTTCTTTGTCCGCACCCCCCTTTTTCCCTCTCCTTTTCCCCTCTTCTTGCCCTGAGCCCCCCCTCTATTTTTTCCCACAACGTCTTGTGTTTTTTTTCTTCTCATCTTCCCCTGTTCTCGATTGCACCTAATTTGGGCAATTGAGAAAACAAAGGAGGGGGGAAAGAAAAAGAAGAGGGGGGGTGGCTGTCCCTCCCTCTCGTGCACGCTTGCTTGCTTGCTCACTTGTGCGAGTGAACAGGGTGGGTGGGAGTGAGCGAACGGAGGAGGGGGGGCCGGCCTCTCTCTCGCCGTCGGCCCCCTCCGTCGGTCGACCGACGGGGCCGACGGGGCTGAGGGGGCTCACGGGGTCGACGGGCCCCCTCCAAGGGAGGAGGGACCCTCCTGAGGGGACTCGAGGAGGCCCCTCCAATGGAGGGGGAGGGGCCCTCAGAGGAGGGTTGTGAGGCCCTCCTTGCTTTGACAGCAGCAGCTGTGGCGGCAGGTGCAACTTCTACCGTTGTTGCTGTTGCTACTTCCACTACTGTTGCTACTACTCTACGCAACGAGTGTTGCTGCTGCTTACTAATGCCACCGTTGCTGCTTGCTACTATGCCACGCCGTTGTTGCTGCTGCTTGCACCTGCCGCCACTGCTGCTTGCTACTCATGCCGCTACTATTCCTGCTGAGCAACGCTATTGCTACCGTCGCTACTGCGCAACACAACAGCTGGTGCTGATGCTGTTGCTTGTTGTTACCACCACTGCTGGTGCTATTGTGCACCGCCGCTGCTGCCGCCATTGTTGGTGGTGCTGCAGCTGCACGACATAGCAGTTGCTGCTGCTGTTGCTCTAGTGACAGGCGTAACTGCTATGAATGTTGTTGCCCACCATTGTCGCTGCTGCTGCCGTCGCTACCGCCATCGCTGTGAGCAGCTACTCTGCCGCCACTCTTGTTGCACGGTGCGACACAACAACTGCTGTTGCTGCTACTTCTGCTACTGCTAATACTACTGCTACCACAGCCGCTACTACTATGCGCTACTCACAGCCCTTGTGGCGATCACATGCAGTCACTTTGCACTCCCTCACGCTCCTGTCGGCGTAGTGCCACGTTGCACATTCTCTCTACGTTCCATCCATGGTTGCTGCTTCAACTGCTCAGACGCCTCCCTGTGCTCTGACAATCGCTCACGCGTTGCCATTACCTCTCGCTACAGCATCCCTATACGCTCCTGTAGGTCAGCGTAATCTTCCTTGGACATGTGGAAGTGGCCCATGTCTACCTCGCATAGGATAAACTCTGTCTCACTGGATGCTACACACGCAGACTGTAGAACTCACAAGTGCAACTCCATCTGCATCTCTGGTGCTGAAGACGATGGAGCCGATGATGCTGCATTCTCCTGGGGGTCAACCAAACTCGCAATGTGCTGAGACACTAGAAAATCGGACGCAACTGAAGGTGTTGCATCCACACCACATCTTGTGTTTGTCGTACAAGGAGAAATGAGCGGTCGCGTGCCAAGATAGAAGGAGAAGGAGGAGTCGTCAGAGTTTGTGGACCATGTGGAAATGTCGTCCGTGCAGGTACCGCCACTCTCAGCGTCGATGTGATCTGTGGGGTCACCAATAGGTGAATACAAGAGGGCAGAACTCAGATCTTATTGACAAAGTTACTCCATCCGCATGGGCGGGTCTCCTCCACTGTCCTCAACAGCCGACATAGTGGACACAACTGTGTAGGACTCCGGCTCGACAATGCCCGTCAAGACGACCAGCAAGCGCAGTTGGTGCTCACGCACCGTCTCGCCGGGAAGACTGGTTGCAATCACCTACTCGATAATGGAGTGAGGACCGCTGTCTGACTGTGTCATTTGTGTCGATGCTCCGCCGTGTGTATGGAACCCGTAGACTCTGGGAAGATTGGGGACTCCTCACGCTGAAGCTGGTCCTCAGGTAACACCGATCACATGGTGGAGCCTGCTGTGTCTGTTGCAACACATGTCCCAGTGACATCTCTCAAAACTACTACTCTCAAGAATGCCTCAGCCTCTAAGAGAGCAGCCGGCCAACTCTGCTCCTACACTGCGACCGTTGCCGGGCTGGTGTGAGCCTCGTGTACCAACATCCTCGGTGTTGTGATTTGTGACTTTCCTGTCGACCTATACAGTTGGCTGTGACCACTCCGCTGTGTCCATACCCGTGCACATCCTTGATGCAGACCCAGGTAGAACCAATGCGTCGTCTGGTGGCGGACTACTAGCTTGGAGCTGACCGATGTCTGCCCCAGAGTTCTGGACACCGTCTGGGACCTCCTGCAGTTGTTCTACAGCACGTAGGAGTTTATCGGTGGACTTGCCATGGGCCCCGATTTGCATGTCTTTGTATTGTGTCCATCGTTTGATGCCGGATGCATGCATGTAACCAGTCGTAGCATCCGGCTTGTGATTTTACAAGTCTAGGTTCAGACGGCGTAGCTTCCTGACATGTCTACGCTGAGTTACGGCCAAAACAGTGGTTTTGGGCCGGATTCAGGACAGAACTTGTGCCGCCGCTTACGACACCCGCCGTGCACCGCAGCATGTGCTTATGCCATGGACCGATCATTTGTCATTTCTCTCTGCAAATGCTATTAAAGCATTCTGACACTTTTCCTCGTGTCTCCTAGCCAGACCCTTGTCGTTGTGTGTATGTCTTGTGACTGTCGTCATCGTCGGACTAGGCATTGACGCCTAGTCAGCAGCAGTGTTGCTAGGAAGCTTCCACGCATCTTCTCATGGTATCAGAGTAGCGAGAGCTCTCTCGCTGAGCTGCGCCGCAGTGACGCAGCACAAGCAGCAACAGTGAGAGTCACTGCAGCCGTCGTATCGTGGGACTCGTTGCAACCGTTTTCAGCAGCGACATCACCAGGCAGTCCCCACAGCCTCACTGGGTGAGCTGCGGCATTTACCAGCTCCAACAGCCAAACCGTTCAGCAACAGCAGCACCGGGGGACACCAGCAGCAGCGTCTTGCTGGGCATTTTGAAAAAAAAGGATAAAATTATGCGAGGTGCCTAGTTTGACCCCACCTTTGACGCGGGGTCACGTCCGCCTTTTCTTGTCCTTCCGCGATGCTATACGAGGTCCTGATATAGCGGAAAGGCTTGTAGTCAAAGCGCCATGCATTCGGATGACTCCCTGCCACCTATAGATCGCCATGGTGGCACAAAAATGCTAAATCAGAAAACCTTGTTGACTTGGCATATAGGCAAGTAATCGTGCTTGCAATATCTACGGAAGTCACACTATCCACATGGCTGCAAAGTATTGAGGTGCAATGAAAATAAGTGTTTCTACTTAACCTCCAAATCGACGAATCATACGCCATCGAAGTGCAAACGGACAAACGATGTGGCAGACCTACACAGGGCATTTCAGGTCTTCCGCAATTGGCGAGATTTCTGCCGTTAAACACATCGCAAGTAACCGCTTCAAAACTAGTCACACCATTGATGTATCTTGCGGGTGCGTCATTTATGGGTAGTATTTCTTTGAACCAGAGAAAAGAATGTGTGTTTACGAGAAAATTTGTTGAGCCTGCTCAGAGAACAAAAAGGTCTCCATCGATTAGCATCATTGTCTACTCAGTCGCTAGATCAGTACAAGAGAGAATGGTTTCCATCGATAGTAGGTCCTCGCATATGTGCGGCTTGAAAATAGGCATAAACTAGACATAAAAGTCCAAAGTTGACATTTGTAGTTTACGAGCAACCGAAACAGGTGCCTACCATTGTTGCGATCTGGACCCATCACTTCGCATCTATGCGAGTAGCAAACCAAGCAGTTCGCATATAGTTGCCCAGAATAAAAAGGGAAGCAGCTCACACCAACAGCCCGCAGCAGCAGCTCGCAGCACGAAGCGGCAGATGCAAAAGCGCGTAGCGGCAGCAACAGCGAGCAACACCAGCGGCAGCAGCAGCAGCCGCGGGCAGCAGCAGTAGTGCGGTAACAGCAGCAGTAGCATTGTGCTTGTTGCAGTGCCAACAGCAACAGCAACAACATAGCATTACAGCAGCAGTATTAGCATGATTGCAGCAGTAGTAGCAGCTACAGCAATAGAGCAGCAGTAGCAGCATGCGCAACGATTGTAGTACTGTGCAGCAACAGTCACGGCTGCTGTGCTGCACACTAGTGCTACACGAAGTTGCTATGCAGCAGCTTCGCTTCGCAACCGCGCACATTCTGGATAGCTATGCAGATTCTGCACAGCTGCGCAACCACACAAAGGGGTGACGAGGTTCCCTCCCTCACACCGAGGAGTCCGCATGACTCCCACACAAAAAAGGTGCTGACTTCAGCATTCTCATTGCTGACATCATCAGGTCCGTGCTGATGTCAGCAAACCCCTGCTCACATCAGCACTTGCCTTTGTCAAATTTTGGGGTCAGAAAGTAAAATTTTTCAGCATTTCAAATTCCCAAGAACCGTTGACAGTTTTGAAATCCGACCGGTTTGACGTCCTTGTCCATACTGAGCGCTGAGATGGCTTCGACCTATGACAAGGGTAAAGGACCACCAGATCCCTCTTCCTCCTCCTTAAGGGTCATAAGCCCACGCTTGCAGGCCATTCAGACCTGCATAGTCAGGAGGATGAGATTCGTTGTCAGTAGCAGATGCAGACTGACGCCATCCGTGCGCTCACTGGTCTTATTCGTGGTCATTCCACGACCCCACAGCAGACAACCGCAAGAGTCGGTAGTGCCATACCTTCTGCACTGAAGTCACCATGTACACTGAGGAGAGCAGCTGGACTGGACCCGCCACTTTTCAATCTTATGGATGAGGACCCCGACATGCCAGGCATGGAGGATGACACCCACGAGAGGGAGATTCGAGTGCTTCAGGAGCGTCTCCGCCAGCTTCAGACGCATTCTGGTTCCCCATACCCAAAGATCCGATCCTCGCCTAACTTCTACCTCGGCGACTTTCCTCCTGGTGTCTTCCCCATCCCTTGTCCTTCTCAGCCTGTGGTGGCTCTCCCCACGGAGCGGCAACCCAAGGACTTCAAGACACCGTCCCCACGCTATGTCAGCGAGAACGGTTTTGACTGCCAGGAGACTCTCTTCCAGGCCTGGGCCACTTCAGAGGGAGTATGATCATACTATCGCACTCCGTACCATGTTACGGACCGCACTCAGGTGCTAATAGTGGCTCAGGCGATGCGCGAACTCCTTTATGCCATGCGACGTGAGACTGTTGTGGACTTTAGCCCTTTCCTTGGAGAGGGTAGCACGTGCGCATATGCTGATCCACGTGGGGGCTGGGACTTGGCACAATCCTTGCTTGTTGCAGAGACGCACGCAACCCGCGCGGCTCACATTCGCGCCCTTCACTCCCTTCATCAAGGACCTGCTGAGCCCGTAGCCGATTACTGGCAGCGTGCCATGCGCATCTACACTTGCCTTGGGACTTCAGGAAGCACACAGCTCTAGGCGCTTAGCACACTCTTGATCGGAGTTCGTCTTGAGCATGCACACATCTTCTCCGGGTACAATGACGCCGTGCTCAAGCCCTTCTCCACCTTACTTCAGCTCCTCCCTTGGGCACATCAGCTTTTCCTCCAGAAGACTTCCGTCTACGAGACAGTCGTGGCCTATGAGGCGAGTCCCCTTGCTGCAGCACTCATCCCGTCGCTACCAACGCCCCTCTTGCAGTCCACTCCTTCATCCACTAGCACACCCTCCTCTTCCCCCTCCACCCCAGCTAACCCAAATCAGATGCAGGGTGTGGCGACCGCGGCACAGGGGAAAAATGAAAAGAAGAAGCATGGTTTGGGCCAATAGCAATCGTAGCAGCATCAGTCATCGCGCGGTAGCAGTGGACGTATTGTCCACTGCTACAATTTTGGAGGTGCTCATTGCTGAACCGAATGCTAGAAGTCGCTCAACTGGGTGCGGATCACTCGCGGTCTTCAGGCTATACACATGCTATGGGCCGCGTTGAGCAGCACAGCCTCCGGTCGTACGGGGACCACAACTGCAATGGTTCCTACTTCCCAACCAGCGAGCAGTGGCGACCCGGACCCGCGTGACTGCACCTTCATGGAGCTTCATCACCTTCTGGCGTTTCGCTTTTAGGGAGGTACGAGTGTGTTGTCATAGCCGGGTGGTTCAAAAACTGTTTGTTTGTCTGTTCTCGTCACTCGTGATGACTCGTGTGGGGGAGCACATCTGTCATGTGATGATGATGGGCCTGCCATTACCGATTCGAATAATGAGTCTCACCTCTGTGACCTTCTTCGTTCCACCTCACGTGTTGCTCAGCGTCCGTCTTAGACTAAGTATTCCATTTTCTGTTGTACTGTGACGTCCTCTGGTCGTGATCCTGATGGCACTTAAATCATCAGTTCTGGTGCCACTTATCACATGACCTGTCGTCGTAGTGACTTCGTTGTTCCCGGTCCTGTTGGGTCTTTTGGCTCCGTTCGCACGGGCTCTGGTCAGTCCTTGCCGGTCTAGGGTGTTGGGGTTGTGTCCTTCAATGTTACGTCTGGACCCCCTGTATCTGTTCAAGGTACTTTTTGTGCCTGACTTTGAACTGAGCTTGCTTTCAGTGCGTGCCTGCACACTGATGGGAGCACACTACAGACTTCGGGACTATGATAGCTATTAATACTCGCATTGTTGTCCTTCGTTCCTCTGTTGTGGATGATATGTATTGTGCTTCTTGGATTTCTTATTCTTCTCGCTCACCCTCTCCTTCTGTTCATGTGTTTGTCACTGGTGCTCAATCTATTGAGCACTAGCAACTACTACATCACTGCCTATGTCATGTGGGCTCTGACACTGTGTCGAAGCTCATTTAGACACACCCCGTACTCCATCTTGATGCGGCTTCTTTCAAGAAGCCGCCCAAGACCGATTCTCTGTTTTGCGCTCAGGATAAGATGCATCGTTGCACCTACCCTGACTCTCATTCTCAAGCACTTCGCCCCCTCCAGTTGGTGCATTCGGACCTTCTCGGTCCTCTTCTCGCTGAGTATTTGTCCGATTGGGACCAATACATCCTAACGCTGACTGATGACTTCACCCGGATGCGGTGGGTCTATAGCTTGCGCCAGAAGAGTGACATCACTCTCGCGGTTCGCCTCTGGCTAGTGATGGCTCAGCGTCAATCCCGCCACAAGCTACATACCTTCCGTTCGGATCGTTGCGGCCCGTTTTTTGGCGAGATGGACAGTTTCTTCGCCGAGCACAGGGTCTTTCACCAGGTCTCCGCTCTTACTACTCCTCAACAGACAGGTGTCTTTGAGCGCAGGCACCGCACCATGGAGGATGCGGTTTGTGTGATGCGGTCTGAGTGCGGTCTGCCGGAGTCCTTTGCCTTTGAAGGATGCGCCTTCATGACGTGGGTCCGGAACCGCCTCCCACACAGGCCCCTTCCAGACCACGCTACACCGTACTAGCTCTGGTTTCAGCACCGTGTCGATCTACATCTCGCTTCTATCTGGGGATTCGTGGCTTTGTGTGGTACACCGAGGACCAGCAGGGGTCCAAAGTCTCCCCGCGGGGTCGCTGGTGTGCCTTTGTGGGGATCTCCTCGCGTCGAAGGCGTAGCGGTTTTGGGACCCCGCCCGTCGTCGCATCGTTAAGTCTCCCGAAGCGCTTTCTTTGAGTCTCTCACTTACTGTGATCTGATCTCGATCATGTCGTTGTCTGTCACGCACGTTCCTACGTGTGAGGCTTCTCGACAGATGGGGGAGTCTGGGTCCACGAGCACCTCTCATCCGGCTGATGTGTCCGTTTGAGCCCCCTCCACTTCTCGATTTGCAGCTCTTGATGACCCAGCGATCATTGATGTCGGCCCAGAGACCACTCCAGCATAGCCGGCTTCTACCCTTGTTCCCTCGCACCCCACAACCACCCATGATTATGTACCTGTGTCCACTTGTACTCCTGCCTCTACGCGTGGTCTTGCCTCGACTCCTCCTCCCACTGTCACACCCAGTCCCGTGTCTCTCACACACGCATCTCCTCACATTGCTTCACCTGCCCCTTTGACTCAGTCCTCACCAGATGTGGACGTGCCTGTCTTTGAGCCTGAGGTCGGCCCCTCAAGCCCAGGTTACTTGCGCGAGCCCGGTGGTCGTCTTCAACCATTGGTCTTCGGAGTCCAGCGAGTATCAGGCCCCGAGGCGCTCCCCTCGCAGCATCGCGAGTGGTGATCCTGGCACAATGGCCATAGGCCTGAGTGTCCGCACAGATCACACGGAGGTACATCCAGCATGCCCTGTAGGGCACGATATGGTAACTCGCGAGTTTCATATTGCTTGTGATGGAGTAGCTGACCTTGTGTTCGTAAGACTTAGCAATGAGGCGTGTGCACTTGCCACTTAGAGCTCTCCCTCTATGGCGCCTGATCCGGGCACACTGAGAGAAGCTCTCTCATCAGAGGATGCAGATGCCTGGCGTGCTGTCTCCGAGGATGAGCTTCGTGACGTTCGAGAGCACGGAGCTTACATGCTACTTGACCTTCCACCTGGGAGGAAGGCTATTCAGGTCAAGTGGGTCTTTCACAAGAAAATGAAGCCGGATGGATCACTAGAACGCCACAAGGCTCGCTTGGTTGTCAAGGGGTACTCTCAAATTGAGGGCATCGAGTACACTGACACCTTTGCCGATGTCCGCCGTATGACCTCAGCTCGCACTCTGTTCAGTGTGGTGGCTCAACATGACTAGGAACTGTACCACATGGGCATGAACAATGCGTTCTTCCATGGCACTTTGGATGAGGAGATTTACATGGCTCAGCCACCAGGCTTTGAGGACGGTGACAAGGCCTGGCGCTTGTGTACGTCCTTGTATGGCCTCAAACAGTCTCCTTGGTGCTGGAACCAAGAGATTGCTGGCACCCTAACTCGTGCGGGATATGTACAGGCGGATCCCTCTCTCTTCATCCAAAGGACGCTTGAGCGGTTCACCGCCGTCCCGGTCTATGTGGACGGTATTCTGATTGCATCTCCTTCCATGGAGGCCATGAAGGAGGCCAGGGCGGTCCTCCACACTGCTTATAGGATGAAGGATCTTGGTCCTGCGACAGTGTTTCTTGGGATGGAGATCGTGTGAGATCGCAGACATCGGACACTTCTGTTGCATCAGGCTCAATACGCACGTGTTGTATGGGAGCACTATAGTGACCTTATTGGCGCAGTGCCCATGGCCTCCACACCTCTCACACCTGATGGACAGGATGCCCTAAAGGTGGACGATCTCACACATCTGGGAGAGACAATGAATGTGACCTTGTACCTCCCCCTCATCGGATCTTTGATGTATCTTGCCAGTACCACACGCCCCGATATTGCTTTTGTCGTCAACCTCCTTGCACAGTTTTTGCAGGCTACACGTGCTAGAGCCCTCCATGCAGCTGTGCGAGAGGTGCGGTATGTAGTCTCCACACCGCACCTCGGACTCTTCTTTCACCGACAGTGTTCGGTGGATCCTTACGAGTACATTGACAATGACTGGGCCTAGAGTCCGGATGGACGCAGTCGCACTCGTTACGTGTTCCTGCTCGGTGGTACCGCTGCATCCTGGAGCAGCGGGAAGCAGGGCTGCATTGTACGTAGCTCGTTGGAGGCAGAGTATGTTGCTCTGGGTGCAGGGGCTGCTGAGGCAGTGTGGTTGCAGCGCCTGTTCCTTGAGTTGGGTCAATCAGTACCTACCATTGTGCTTCGCCACGACAACTAGAGTGCTCTTGCCATCGCGGAGAACTTTGGTGTCTTTCACGCTCGCACCAAGTACATTGCAGTTGAGCATCACTTCGTGCGTGATTTGGTAGAGCGACACGTGATCTCCGTCATATGAGTCGGCACTAACATGCAGCGTGCAGACTTCTTGACGAAGGCACTAGAACGCTGGAAGTTTTTGGTGGCCATTCGTTCCGTTGGGCTTTGCCCCTTCCTGAGAGTGGCTGAGTGCGGGGTGTGTCTCTGTCTGTGTCACGACTGTTTCTACACTTGTTGTTGCACTCGTTTCAGTAATGCACGTGTATGGACATGCGTACAATCGGGTCATGGGGGAGTGTTGTGATTTGTGACGTTCCTGTCCACCTATACAGTTTCCTGTGACAACTCTGCCGTGTCC
>SZWC01023574.1:15273-25804 GCA_023375785.1 Penium margaritaceum | reverse complement strand
CCTCCTCCTCCTCCTCCTTAGGGTTGTGCAAATTCAATACAAAAATGGACAATATCGCCAATATGCATATCGAAATATCGATATCGATATCGATATCCATATCGGAGCGATATCGATATTGGCTTATTAGCGGCCGGGTGGACACCTCCACCCAGCCACCAATAGTAGCCAATATCGCCAATATCGTCAATATCGTCAATATCTCTGCCTCTCTGTGCCTGTCTATCTTTCTGTCAATATCGATGTCAATATCGATATCGGAAATATCGACTTGGATATCGCCAATATCGATACCGATATCGATATCAATATTGACCCTGCTGGGGGCCGATATCGATGTTAAAACAAATGGATATCGATATTGATATCGCGATATCGATATTGATATCGATATCGATATTGCGATATCACCACCCTACTCCGCCTCCTCCTCCTCCTCCTCCTCCTCCTCCTCCTCCTCCTCTTCAGCCGCTAGTTTTTGACGTGAGTGCGCCTCCTCCTGTCTTTGAAGGCCAGTGAAGGGTGAGACAGGAGGACCCGCTCGGACTAATGGTGTTTGACCCAGCCTCCTAGCCGCTTCTACGGGCGGTGGCAACAGAGTCGTGGAGTGAAGGAGCAGGGGCGTAGGGTTGTCACGTTGGCGCACATCAACATTGACACCACAACTTGCACGGAATAGAGCCATATGTGTTGGCCAAAGTGCCCTTTCTACCATGCTCCAGGTAGCAGGCCGGCAGGGGTGACAGATCAGTAGGCAATCGTGAGTATGATGTGACGGAGGATAGAGAAGTGGGGAGCTGGCAGGGCTTCAATTCCATCTGCCGCAGGAAAGGATTGTGAGCTGTAAGACTAACACCCTCTTGCCTTGCCCAGAGCGCAGAGGGATCCGAGAACTGCCAGGGTTAGAAGAAGAGCACAGCTTGAGATCAATGACGAGCGAGCGAGCGCGAAGAAAAAAACGTTCTGATTAGCTGCGAGAAGAGGGAGAGATTCCGCCATGGTCCGGCGCAACCCTTCTTAGCTTTTGACATAGTATGTTCAGCAGTTTCGTGCTTCATGCAGCTCGTAAAAGCCTCGTCGACCCATTGCAACGCAGTTGCGTTGGAAGGAGGGGCTTGGCGTGAGGCAGAGCGTCCTCCCGGGCCACTGCACCATGGCCTCTGGAGAAGGGACACTCACAACGACACCAGTTGCTGGCTCCATGTCTCAACATCCTTGCCACTCTCATCCCGCCACGTGCAAAGCAAGATGCTTCAGTTATGCAGACTGAGGGGTCAGTCTGCATGTAGCCCAAGCGTCTTGCTTTGCACCTGGCCTTGTGTCCTACACGTGGTGATCTTTCCAACGCACTAGCTAGCCACCTTGCTTTCACACAGCTGTTCTTTTTTGCCAACTGGTCCCATGACAGCCTTAGTCGCGTGACGCTCAACGTGCAAACTTCCGCTCCAGTGACTACCTCGTGGGTTCTCTTTCAATGTCCTTTTCTTGGCCAGAAGACAAATGAGCTGAGTTCAACACCATGAACCCTCCAAGCCCTCCAAAGTGCCACCAACGGAGCAACACCAACAGCCGGAGTTGAACCATGATCTCATGCGAAGAATTTCTTTTTCTTCCACGTTTTGCAAAATGTCTAACAATCTATTTTTCTGAGACGTTTTGCAAAAGGTCTGAGAAAAACAAATTCAGCCAGAGTTGAATCATGACCTCCCGTGTAATGTAGAAGACTGACGTTTTGACCTCCGTGGTAGGTAGGTGAAGCCTACCAAGAGGTTCTTTTTTTTTTGGCACACAGGTTTTAGTTTATTAAAAAGGAGAACATGCACGCACCCCCTGACCGGCACATCTACGGGGTATAAAAAGTGACGCCGCCACCAACGGCACATGAACGTTGGGAATGTGAAGGAAATGAAGAATGTGAGCTAGGTACCGGCAAAGACCGGTTCTACCGAACACAAAGCAGACAACCCAAGGGCAAGAGGCAGCCCCACGCCGTGTAGCAGCGGAAGATCCTCTCCATCTGGGCGGTCATCCGCCGCCGCGCAACGCACGACACTGTAGAAACGGATGGCTGCACACTGGCTCCGCACACCAGCAATAGACACACGTTGCGCCACAATAACCACAGCACGCTGGGCTCATCACTCGAACACCTCTGCAGAGCACCGTCGTGGCCCCTGTGCCAGGCAGATCTTGGCGAGGCGGGCCAGGAAGGACCAGAAGTGGTCACCCATGCCGCCCAAGGTCTCCCATGCAAGAGGGCGATATCGCTCCACCTTGCCTCTCTCTGCTGCCTCAACCGCCACGCCTGGCCCGGATGCTCTGTCCCCCTGGGGATCCACCGTAGTCACGTCAAGAACCCAGGTCAGGCCTGACTCAGGTTCCGACAGCGTCAGGTCCGGACGTGGCGCACCCCGCACACCATCTGCCTGGCGGGGCACGCCCCCGCTCTTGACCGTGAAAGAAAGCCGGTGCTCACGGAAGATGTCGGCAAGCTCGTCCCTGATGGCGTTGTGGACGCGCTGGATGGCTCCGTCAATCCGCCATCTCCTGGTCGATGCTCCCGGGACCATACCATCAAGGCCTACCTGCTCCAGGTGGGGCAGGGGAAGGCCCCAACCACAGCTGGGCATGGAGACTTCTGGGCTTGGAGTCGCCTGCAATCCCAGGGCACTGCCCCTCATCGCCGTTGCCCAGCAGCGCTGGTGGGCATGGCGCTCACAGCCACGCCGGTGGGCGCATGCCTCCGGGCCACCCTCTGTGCACCCACAGCGCCTCTACGCCAGATGGCCGCACGCCGCAATCCACCCCTCCTGCCGAAACGAGTACCACTGTCTACACATCCGCTGGTACAGCCCCGACATGACGCCCTGCTGCAGCGCCTCCAAGGTAGGCAGGGTCTCAAACACCGACCTGGGCAGCTCCTCCTCCACCAGGTCCCACCCCGGTGCCAAGTGCTATGGCGCGCCATCCGCTGGAAGGAAGGGGGTGAACTCGCTGGTGAGAGCCGGCAGAAGACTCCCTGTCGAGCAGGCATAGGCTAGGGGAGCCCGGTCTCTCGCCCCCAACAGGCCCGCCCCGCCGGCGGCGAATGGCAATTGCATCTGCCATCGAGCCAGACGCTGCACCTTAAAGGCCACTGACCCCACCTCCCAAGCCTGTGCAATCTGTAGGAGGCGTAGTATTGCCTCCGAAATGGCCTGGTCGAAGCGGTGTAGAATCTCCAGCCAATGCTCCTCAGGTGGGAGCGCCCGCATGCAAAAGTCCACCCGGGGAATGATGCACAGTCGGAGCAAGGTCATAGCCGCCTGCACCTCCTCCATCCCGCTCACCTGCGGCAGACCCCGCAGCTGATCCTGGAGCCATCTCTCCGCCCACGCTGCCTGGAAACCTCCGTCGCCCATCGGGCACCCCAACAGCACCACACCATCCCGTTGACAAGGAAGCCTTGAGAGCACCTGAGGCACCTCCGCCTCCGACCGCCGCAGTTGGAGGCACTTCCGTGGCTGGATGTGTAGGCCACGTAGTGCGGCTGACGCAACCAAGGAGGAGAAGGCTGCCCCCAAGTGCTGTGGAGGAGCGGTCACCGTCGCATCGTCTTGATAGGCCCCCACATGGCCTCGACGCTCCCCACGAGCCAACGTCAGCACCTGGGACCCTGCCTCGAGCACGGGGCAAGAGCTAGGTTGAACAAAGCAGGGCCTAGGGGATCTCCCTGACGTACACCTCGAGCACTCTCCAGCACGGCTGGTGCGCTGACACCGAAGAAGAGCAGCTGCGTTGGGATGGTGTAAAACTGTCGCAGGAACGGGATCCACGTGCCCAAACCTCGATCTCGCACAGCCTCAAACACCGCCGCCCGCTCCACCTCGTTAAAGGCCTTGCGGACGTCGAGCCGAAGTAGCCAGAAGTCAAGGTTGGCCGAGAGGATGGCACGCACCCCAGGAACCAGCACCCTCGCCCCCTCCGACACTCCCACGTCGAGCTGGTGAGGCCGAAGTGCTCGGTGCAAGCAGTTCCTGTCCCGTAGGAGGAGTCGGCCAGCGAGCCAGACCCACACCTCACCAACCGCCAGCGGCCGGACCCCTTCTGCCTCAGTAACTCCCTTCAAGATAGGGAGGAGTCTGTTCCGACCCATACACGTCGCTGCCTTTGTCGGCATGGCCCCATCTAGCATAGCTCGTATGATCTCTCCCACGCCCTCCATGCACGCCAGTGAGTCTAGGGCCAGGTCATGAAGCAGGTCCATAGTGAGACCAAGGGGACCTGCTGCAGAACCGCGAGGCGCGTCACGCAGCGCCTCCTCCATCATCTCCTCTGTCACCCCAGCCGCTCCACCCCGTGGTGTCTGGAAGGAGTGGACCCACGTCGGGATGGGCACAGCGGCGAGAGGATGCCGTTCTCTGAGAGCAGCCAAGGTCGTAGTCGTCCCTGCTGCTGGTGGATGTTCCTCAAAGTGCTGCATCGCCCTTGATAATGCCCCAGCATGCACCATACTGGCCGCGCACTCGCGTGCTCTCGCCCCCTCCTCCCCCTGCTCTGCCGCCGCCTGTCGCGTGAATGGGCGCACCGGCACCCGAGCCCGCTGCACGGGGCGCACTGAGGCATAGGCCTCATCTAGGAGCCCCGCCCAGTTGCCTGCCTCAAACCGGGTGCAAGGCTTAAGGAGGATGCTGTCAACGGAGCGAAGGTCAGGATAGGCCTGGCCGCGGGAGCTACTGCGCCGACCGCGCCAAAGCGGTCTGTGTGGGGCTAAAGAAAAGGCGGGGTCCCCCAGCTGCTCCTCGAAATGGGGCACTCGACATACTAGTACCTGGAAGTGGAGGGGGAGCATCTGTCTGCTGCAGAGGGCTGCGGGCGGAAGGTCAGGCTGAAGAACCTAGGAGCAGCAGCGCTCACCTACCCTGCGACGGGCCTCCCCGTTAAGGCGCGCTAGCATCGATGGGGCCTGTACCATCCACTCAAATCTGCCCCCGTCTATCTGTATCGCACCCCCCAGTCGCTCCCATGTGAAGCCCTCTAGGGCCTCCCATGCTGTGGTGATGTCTGGCGTCAGAAGTCCTGGTCTCTCCCCCTTGGGGCGGCATTAGGCCCTGCACCCCCCATAGCACTAGCTCCTGTGTCACCAGGAGATCCTCTCCTCAGAGTGTGACTACAACCTCTGGGACACCCAGACACTGTCTACGGCTTGGTGCTGGTAGGAGCTGGCCCATCTTGGAGAGGAAGTGTGCCACACTGTTGAGTTCCCGACCCAACCAGACCACTGGATCAACCCAAGGCCTCGGGCAGCGGCACGTGCCTCATCACATCGGCGTCGGAGTCGCTCTAGTGTGACCTTGGCCGTGCCCTGCATCTGGGTGCTGACAAGTCGGGAATCCCCCACGACAACAAGACCTTGGAGATGCCGCTGGTGAGCTAAGGCCAAGCCTGCTGTCAAGACCGCGTACTCGGCGTCGTCGTTAGTTCCTTCTCCTTCTAACCTAAGCCAGGTGGAGGAGAGAGGCACGCCGTGTGGGTCAAAGAGCACCCGATTGCTGCCTGTGATGCCTGTCTTGCTGTTGCTGCTGCTGCTGCTGCTCCTGCTGCTGCTGCTCCTGCTGCTGCTCCTGCTGCTGCTCCTGCTGCTGCTGTTGCTGCCCGTGCCAAGGCAAAGCCAGTAGCTGTGGCACCGTCGGCCCTATCAAGGGTAGGCAAGCAACCCCGGGCCGGCCGCCTGCCCCCTCTTCCCCCCAGGAACTGTTCCTCCCACACAGGGTGTGTATCGAACCTCAATAGCGGATCAAAGCGCCCTCTCCAGCCTCAGGGGGTCTCTGCAGGGGTAGCTCTCTGAGGCTCGACAGTCAGAAAGAGCGGCAGCTCCCCATGCCGCTGCTGTGGCCGCTGAGGTGTCTGTTGCTCCTACTACTGCCACTGCCGTCGCTGCTCCAGCTGATGCGGCCTCTGCTGCTGTCGCTGACGCTGGGTCTGCTGCTGGGCCCGGGGGGGGGGACCTAGCCTACCTGCTGCCACTGTTGCTGCCGCTATCTCAGCGATGGTGATGACCACTACTGCTGCTGGTGCTACTGCCGTGAAATGACGCAGGGGTGTGGCGAGGGGCTCCGTCTGGGGGGTAGACGATGACTCAACTCCTCTGGGTCATGGCCCAGACACTCGCCTAGACGGAACGCGAGCCGCCGCTCCTTCGGGCGGCGCCATGCCCGCCCGGTGAGTTGTAGCTTCGCGTGCTGGGCGGCGAATCCGCGCAGCTCCCAGTGGACCTGGCCACCCCGCCCCCCTGGCCTGCCAGTCGGGCAGGCGGGGGGGCGGCAACGGGCATCTGCGCCACCCGTGCCCACAGGAGGGGAGGCGGAGGGAGTCTGCTGCTGTGTACGGGGATGCAGCTGCGAAGGCGCGCCCCCAAGGAGCGAAGGAGTGGCAGGGGACGACGCGGGGGGCGACAGGCCTAGAATGCTGCCTGGGATGGTGCCTGGAACACTGCCTGGGGCGCTGCCCGGGGGCAGGCCCGAGGTCTTTGCCGCGGTGGCCTCCCTGGGTGTAGATAGACGACGCTCGAAGCTAGCCGGACGGTCGAGCGGTGTCTGATGTTGCTGCTGCTTTTGCCGAAGGAGCTGTTGCTGCTGCTCCTCCACCCGACGTACAGCGGAGAGCACAAATGACAGAATGGGCCCGGATGGGGCCGGGCGCTCGGGCGGGGTCTGCTGCTGCTGCCGATGGAGCTGTTGCTGTTGCTCCTCTACACGACGTACGACAGAGAGCAACTCCCTCAGAAGGGGTCCAAATGGGACCGCCCTGAGGATGATGCTCCCCCGGCCCCCTCTGCCTGGGTGCGGCGCAGTGCCGTGTGCAACTCGGGTAACTGGAGGGTGAGAGCCGAGTATAGCGCGGTGCCGAGCGCCGCTGAGGCCTCCTGGACCTGGGCGTGGTCACCAACCTAGGACTCCTCCGCCCATGTCAATGTGGCCGCCGCGACCCCTTTGGCGTACGTACAAAAGGTGGGCGTTTGCAAGTAAAAGTGGCTCGCAGAAGTGAGAGAGAACATCGTTGTCGGACTGTCCACCGAAGATCGTTCAGTTGACAGCCCGTCGGCCTGTTTTTTGGCTTCTTCTTTCATTCCCGTTGTCTATTTTACGCTGAGAGAAAATGGCGATCGGTTAGTGGAAAAAAAGGTAGTCGGGATGTCCGCCGAACAAAGTTAAACTTCGTTCAACAAAGTTCGGCCAATAGCCCGACTACCTATCTTTCATTGTCTATTGGCTGATGAGAGAAACCGTCGTCTGGCTGCACAAACTAGAAAATCGCTGTCTATGTGCTGCAATGAGAGGAACGCACCAATTGGCACCCGAATGTCGACATCAGCGCGTATGTGTCGCGACTGCGCTGCCTACTCTTCAATCCGAGAGAAAAACAGTCGACCCTTTTTTCATTTCGTTGTCTATTTTCTTGAATGAAAGACCGTTACGTAATGGCTAAGATTGAAAATAGACGCATCGGACTAGTCGGCCGAACTTCGTTCACTCAACGCAGAGCGCAGAGCGTGTTCAGCGCCCAGATTCCGCCAGTGGGGTCGTTCTCTCCCCCGCTCCCGCTTGTAGGTAGTCACTTCGCNTAGACGATGACTCAACTCCTCTGGGTCATGGCCCAGACACTCGCCTAGACGGAACGCGAGCCGCCGCTCCTTCGGGCGGCGCCATGCCCGCCCGGTGAGTTGTAGCTTCGCGTGCTGGGCGGCGAATCCGCGCAGCTCCCAGTGGACCTGGCCACCCCGCCCCCCTGGCCTGCCAGTCGAGCAGGCGGGGGGGCGGCGACGGGCATCTGCGCCACCCGTGCCCACAGGAGGGGAGGCGGAGGGAGTCTGCTGCTGTGTACGGGGATGCAGCTGCGAAGGCGCGCCCCCAAGGAGCGAAGCAGTGGCAGGGGACGACGCGGGGGGCGACAGGCCTAGAATGTTGCCTGGGATGGTGCCTGGAACACTGCCTGGGGCGCTGCCCGGGGGCAGGCCCGAGGCCTTTGCCGCGGTGGCCTCCCTGGGTGTAGATAGACGACGCTCGAAGCTAGCCGAACGGTCGAGCAGTGTCTGATGTTGCTGCTGCTTCTGCCGAAGGAGCTGTTGCTGCTGCTCCTCCACCCGACGTACAGCGGAGAGCACATCTGACAGAATGGGCCCGGATGGGGCCGGGCGCTCGGGCGGGGTCTGCTGCTGCTGCCGATGGAGCTGTTGCTGCTGCTCCTCTACACGACGTACGACAGAGAGCAACTCCCTCAGAAGGGGTCCAGATGGGACCGCCCTAAGGATGATGCTCCCCCGGCCCCCTCTGCCTGGGTGCGGCGCAGTGCCGTGTGCAACTTGGGTAACTGGAGGGTGAGAGCCGAGTATAGCGTGGTGCCGAGCGCCGCTGAGGCCTCCTGGACCTGGGCGTGGTCACCAACCTAGGACTCCTCCGCCCATGCCTCGAGAAGTCCCATCGAGAAGGCCCCCATAGCAGCATCATGGGTGGCGGCTGCCTCTCGCTGACCCGCTGCCGCTGCCTGACGGGCAAGGTCCGCCGCTCGCTCGAGGGACCCAAGCGCAGTGGAAGTCGCCGTACGGAGGCTGGCAACCTCCCCATCGAGGTGGCGGTGGGCCGCCTGCAGCTCTGAATGCAGGACCTCCATGCCCAGGGCCTGCGCCTGCTCTACGGACTCTACTGCCATGTAGAGTCCGCTCCAAGATCGTCGAGAGACTGTGTACAGGGCGGGGAGGCTCGGCTGGAGCGACTATACCGGCGCCCAGCTGTACAATGGCCGACGGCTCCTGTCCGGCCACAGCTGCGGGGACAAGCCATGCACCCCCGACGCGCGAGAGGTGTGCCGACCGTTGGGCGAGTAAGGTGGGCTGCATATCGACGTCCGGGGGGTCCGCCGGCGTGGAAGCCATGGCGTGAAAATGCGTGGTGTATGCGCTGGCTAGGTGCAGCTTGCGCTGAGGTGGAGGAGGTGAGGGGGAGGAGGAGGGGGATGTCGGTATGGAGGGGATGGAGGAGAGGGGGAGGGGGTCGCCGGGGTGGAGGGGGTGGAGGGGGTGGGGGGGGAGGGGTAGGAGGCCGCCGGGGTGGAGGATGTGGAGCGGAGGGGGAGGGGGCCACCCGGGTGGAGGGGGTGGGGGGGGAGGGGTAGGAGGCCGCCGGGGTGGAGGATGTGGAGCGGAGGGGGAGGGGGCCACCCGGGTGGAGGGGGTGGGGGGGGAGGGGTAGGAGGCCGCCGGGGTGGAGGATGTGGAGCGGAGGGGGAGGGGGCCACCCGGGTGGAGGGGGTGGGGGGGGAGGGGTAGGAGGCCGCCGGGGTGGAGGATGTGGAGCGGAGGGGGAGGGGGCCACCCGGGTGGAGGGGGTGGGGGGGGAGGGGTAGGAGGCCGCCGGGGTGGAGGATGTGGAGCGGAGGGGGAGGGGGCCACCCGGGTGGAGGGGGTGGGGGGGGAGGGGTAGGAGGCCGCCGGGGTGGAGGATGTGGAGCGGAGGGGGAGGGGGCCACCCGGGTGGAGGGGGTGGGGGGGGAGGGGTAGGAGGCCGCCGGGGTGGAGGATGTGGAGCGGAGGGGGAGGGGGCCACCCGGGTGGAGGGGGTGGGGGGGGAGGGGTAGGAGGCCGCCGGGGTGGAGGATGTGGAGCGGAGGGGGAGGGGGCCACCCGGGTGGAGGGGGTGGGGGGGGAGGGGTAGGAGGCCGCCGGGGTGGAGGATGTGGAGCGGAGGGGGAGGGGGCCACCCGGGTGGAGGGGGTGGGGGGGGAGGGGTAGGAGGCCGCCGGGGTGGAGGATGTGGAGCGGAGGAGGAGGTGGCTGCAGAGAGGGAGCAGGGGAGGGGGAGGTGGATGCGAAGGAGGGGGGGGGGGAGGGGAGGGAGAGGTAGATGCGGAGGTTTTAGAATGACAAAAATCCATCGATGGGACTCCAAAGTTTGGATCGCAAACCGTCCACCTAAAACCACCCACATGTGCGAGGGTGCGGAAACACGCAGACGCATGTGCACCGCAGAATTGAACCCTCCTCATACGTATAAGGAGAGTTCTCTTACCGCAGCGTGAGGGGAAGAAAGAAATAGTCGGCTTCCTCGCCGTCTGCTGTTCGGTATGGACTCTGGAGGAGCCACTCCAGGAAGAACAGGGTAGACTGGCGACCGTTGGCATGAGCGAAGGCAAAGTCCCACTGGTTCATGTAAGGTGGCAGCTCGTACACATAGATTCTTGGCCGCACCGTGCCTCCAATGCGAAGGGCGTCAGGGTGCGGTGACCATTTTGGTTGTTGCCAAAGTCTGCCAACCACTCGACATGAGCAGGGATGGACATTCATGAGCACGTTGGGAATGGCAGAGTTTTCTCACCGGATCTATGTGGCTAACTGGCAGCTGCAGCGAGAAATTCGTTGCCACCATGAAAAGCACAAGTAGGTGCAACAACAGCTTGGCTTTCAAGAAAGGCAAAGCAAAAGCAAAGAAGGCAGAAGGTGAAATGAGTAAGGGAGGGGGGGGAGGAGGAGGAGGAGGAGGAGGAGGAGGAGGAGGAC
>SZWC01023571.1:10133-25919 GCA_023375785.1 Penium margaritaceum | reverse complement strand
AACGAAGTGATGCTCAACCGCAATGTGCTTTGTGCGAGCATGAAAAACACCAGAGTTCTCCGCAATGGCGAGAGCACTCTGGTTGCCGCAACGCAACACAATGGCGGGTACTGACTGCCCAAGCTTAAGAAACAAGCGCTGCAGCCATACTGCCTCAGCAGCCCTTGCGCCCAAAGCAACATACTCTGCCTCTGACGAGCTACGTGCAATGCAGCCCTGCTTCCCGCTTCGCCAAGACAAAGCGGTACCACCGAGCAGAAACACGTAGCCAGTATGACTGCGCTCATCAGGGCTCCAAGCCCAGTCACTGTCAGTGTAGCCTTCAAGGACCACCGAACACTGCCGATGAAAGCAGAGTCCGAGGTACGGCGTGGTGGCCACGTACCGTATCACTCGCACAGCCGCGTGTAGGGCTCTCGCCCGTGGAGCCTGCGAGAACTGAGCGAGGAGGTTGACGGCGAACGCGATGTTTGGACGCGTGGTGGTGGCCAGGTACATCAGAGATCTGATGAGAGAGAGGTACAAGGTCACGTCCACTGTCTCCCCTAGCTGTGTAGGATCATCCACCTTCAGGACATCCTGCCCATCGGGTGTAAGAGGTGTGGAAGCGGATGGCACTGCACCAAGGAGATCGCTAAAGCGCTCCCCCACGACTCGTGCGTATCGGGCCTGATGCAGCAACAGTGTTCGATGTCTGCGATCTCGCACGATCTCCATACCAAGAAACACCGATGCAGGACCGAGGTCCTTCATCCTGTAGGCAGTCTGCAGGACAGCCTTGGCCTCCTTCACAGCCTCCAGGGACGGAGACGCAATCAGGAGGTCATCAACATAGACNTCGGTAGGATGAAGAGCGAGGGGTCTGCCTCACTCTGTACGTATCCTGCGCGAGTCAAAGTGCCAGTGATCTCCTGGTTCCAACACCGTGGAGACTGCTTGAGGCCGTACAAGGACTTGCGCAAGCGCCAGACCTTGTCACCGTCCTCAAAACCTAGTGGCTGAGCCACGTAAATCTCCTCATCCAGAGAGCCATGGAGGAACACATTGTTTACATCCATCTATTGCAGTTCCCAGTCATGCTGAGCCACTATATCGAACAGAGCTCGAGCTGAGGTCATGCGGCCGACAGGGGCAAAGGTGTAAGTGTAATCGACTCCCTCAATCTGAGAGTACCCCTTGACGACCAAGCGGGCCTTGTAGCGTTCCAGTGAGCCATCCGGCTTCACCTTCTTGCGAAAGACCCACTTGACCTGAATCGCCTTCCTCCCAGGGGGAAGGTCGACAAGCTCATAGACTCTGTGCTCTCGGATAGCGCGAAGCTCATCCTCGCAAGCAGCTCGCCAGGCATCGGCATCCTCCGATGAGAGAGCCTCCCTCAATGTGCCAGGGTCAGGCGCCATAGAGGGGGAACTCTGCGTGGCGAGTGCACACGCCTCAGTGTCGGGCCTGACGGTCATGAGATCAGCTGCTGCGTCACAGGCGATATGGAACTCGCAAGTGACCAGGTCGTGCCCTACAGGGCACGCTGGATGTACCTCTGAAAGCTCGGTGCGGGCACTCAGGCCTCAGGCCTTTGTGCTCGGATCACCGCTCGCGATGCTGAGAGTGGAACGCCTGGGTCCGGGACTCGACGCTCGCTGAGCTCCGGAGTCTAGTGGTCGAAGGCGGCCACAGGGCTCACGGGAGTAACCGGAGGTCGAGGGACGCACCTCAGGCTCAGGGACAGGTACGACCACAGGAACGGGTACGACCACAGCTGGTGAGGGCTGAGACGAGGCAGCCGGAGATGCCGAGCGAGGAGATGAGTGTGTGGGAGACACGGGGCTGGGTGTGACAGAAGGCAAGGCTGGTCCGGACACTGAGGCGGGGGTGTCAACCGACGTAGGAACGGGAGTGAGCAAGACTGGGTCAGACGCAGAAGCAGGGGTGCCGGCAGACACAGGTGATGGTGCACGAGGAGGCGTGAGAGAAGAGGTACCTATGGGGTGTGAATCAGGCTGTACAGGCGAGATCTCTGGGCCGACGACAATGATAGCCGGATCATCAAGGGCTGGAGATCGAGAGGGGGCTCGAGCGGACACATCAGCCGGACGAGGGATGGTTGCTCGCGTAGAAGTCTCCCCCATCCGCCGAGGACCCTCACAGGAAGGGACATGGGCTCTGGAGAGGGCTGTGATCGAAGTCAGGTCACGGTACGTGAGTGACTCAAAAAACAGCGCATCACGGGACTCAATGACGCGACGGTGAGTGGGGTCCCAAAAATGCCAGGCCTTCGACCGCGAGGAGATGCCAATGAAGGCACACAAGCGACCCCGAGGGGAGACCTTGGACGTCTGTTGGTCCTCGTTGTACCACAGGGAGGCCAGGGATCCCCAGACGCGAGCAAGACGAAGGTCAGCACCGTGGCCAAACCAGAGCTCGTACGGTGTAACATGGTCTGGAAGTGGACCATGCGGGAGGCGGTTCCAGACCCAAGTCATGTAGGCGAAGCCCTCGAAAGCGAAAAACTCTGGGAGACCGCACTCAGACCGCATGGCGCGACCCGCATCCTCCATGGTGCCGTTCCAGCGCTCAGATACACCGTTCTGCTGTGGAGTAGCAAGAGCGGAGACCTGGTGAAAAATCCCGTGCTCATCAAAGAAGCCATCACGAGTCTCATCTCGCCAAGGAACTCACCAAGGCGATCTGAGCGAAACGTATGTAGCGTGTGGCGAGACTGACGCTCAGCCATCACGAGCCAAAGCCGAACCGCAAGGGCGGCGTCGCTCTTCTGACGCAGACTGTAGACCCACCGCATGCGGGTGAAGTCATCAATCAGCGTCAGAACATATCGGCCCCTCTCGGACAGAGACTCGACCGGGAGAGGACCGAGAAGGTCCGAGTGGACCAACTCGAGAGGCCTAAGCGCTCGGGAACGCGAGTCAGGGTAGGTGCACCGGTGCATCTTCCCCTGAGCGCAAAAAAGACAGTCGGTCTTGGGTGGCTTCTCGAAAGAAGCCATGTCAAGACCAAGAGCAAGCTATGTCCGAATGAGCTTCGACACAGTGTCAGAGCCCACGTGACACAGACAACGATGAAGCAACCACTGGTGTTCTGAGGATAGAACACCAGTGACAAAAACGTGACCGGATGAGGAGGGAGAGCAAGGGGAAGAGGGCCGAGCGATACGATACAAATCATCTATGACTGAAGCACGCAAGACAATGCTACGGGTGTCAATAGCAGTCACAGTCGCTGAATCAGCGGTGTGCTCCACAGAGAGACCCATCAGAGTGCAGGCATGCACAGAAAGCAGGCTGAGCTCAAGATCACGCACAAACAACACGTCAGAAAGGTACAAGGGGCCAGACGAACCGTCGAAACATACAACCCCCACACCATGGACTAGCAAGGACTGACCAGAGCCTGTACGAACAGATCGGACAGTCGTGACAGGACCAAGTACGACAAAGTCACTACGACGGCATGTCATGTGATGGGTGGCCCCTGAATCGATGATCCAAGTGCCACTGGAGTCACGACTAGTGGTCGTCACTGTACAACGAGCAATGGAACACGCGGCATTAGAGGGACGCTGAGCCGACGGTGGGGAGGAATGACGTACATCACGAAGATGAGACTCATGAATCCAGTCAGTGCAGTTAGGCCCATCATCATCACATGCTGACTGTGCCCCCCCACACGCGTCATCACGAGCCACGGGAATGGACGAACAAGCAGTCTGTGAACCACCTGATGATGACAACACACTCGCACCTCCCTGAAAGCGAAGCGCCAGAAGATGACGAAGCTCGGCGTTGGTGCGGTCGCGTGGGTCCGGATCGCTACTGCTCGCCGGTGAAGACGCAGGAATAGCTGCAGTCGTTGCCGCCGCACATCTTGATGAGGGTGCGGGGGATGCGTCGGACATGGAACAAAGAGCATGAGCAGCTTGAAGCCCACGGGTGATCCGCGCCCAGTCAAGCGGCTGCTGGCACTCGGTGTAGCGATGGGCACCTCCACAGTTGTAGCAGTGCACAGAACGGCCACTGCTACCACTGGATGACGACTGCTGCTGACCTGATCCACGCTTCCTATTCTTCTTCTTCCCCTGGGCGGCTGCTACAAGGCCCTGTGTCTGCATGGGTGTAGACGGGGTCGAAGAGGAGGAGGAAGATGAGGTAGTCATGGTGGAGGTGGATAAGGGTGACTGCAAGAGGGAAGATGGTGGTGATGCGACGACTGCTGCAGCGAGGGAGGTCTCCTGATGCGCTACAGCTGCCTCACAGGCTGAAGTCACCTGGAGGAAAAGCTCATGCGCCCAAGGAAGCAGCTGCAGATTGGCTGAGAAAGGATCCAGGACAGCGTCGCTGTACTGTGTGAAGATGTCGGTGTACTCAAGGCGAACTCCGAGCATAATCGTCCGAAGCGCCCACAACTGTGTGCCTCCTGAGGTCCCCTGATGCGTGAAGATAAGATACGCATAGCGCGTCGCCAGTAATCCGCTGCAGACTCCGCAGGCCCCTGACGAAGCGAATGGAAAGCACGAATGTGTGACGTATGAGTGGCGTGCGTCTCTGCGGCCAGCAGGGATAACGCTAGATCCCAGCCTCCACGGGGATGGGCGCCGGTGCCTGTGCCAGCCTCGCCAAGGAAGGGGCGGAGGTCGACGACAGTCTCGCGTGGCATGGCGTAGAGAAGTCCGCGCATGGCCCGGGCTGCTGTCAGTGCGTGTGCTGGGTCTGTAGACTGGTACGGGCTGTGGTAGTAAGGCCACACTCCCTCAGATGAAGCCCACACCTGAAACAGGATCTCCCAGGAGTCGAAACCATCCTCCCTGATGTACCGTGGAGGTGGTGCCTCAAAGTCCTCAGGTTGCCGCTCTGTGGGGAGAGCAACCGCAGGCTGAGGAGGACGAGAGATGGGAAAAACTCCTGGGAGAGGGTGATCGCCAGGGTAGTTAGGTGATGGTCGTATTGGGGTAACCGGTGGAGGTCGGGTACCCATCTGCAGCTGACTTTGGCGCTCCTGGAGAACGCGAATCTCGTGCTCCTGGGAATCATCTGTGATGCCTGGCATGAATGGCTCATCGTGTAGTGGCTCATCATCAAGGAGGTCAGCAGGTGGTGGGTCAGGTGGAGCGCTTTACACGGGTGCCTGGACCGAATGCTGGGTAGAGACCGCAACTCCGGCAGCTCCCTCAGAAATCCGCGGAGGGACCGTGGACTGGGCGCGTAGACGCTTAGTCAGCGTGCGGATAGCGTCAGTCTGCTCTCTCTGGAGACGACGCATCTCATCCTGCTGACTGCGCAGGTCCTCAATGGCCTGCGAGCGTGGACTCAGTACGCAAGACGAGGAGGAGGAGGGTTCGCCTGGTCCGTTCTCCTTGCTGTCGGACAGGCTCATGTCGTCGCTCAGTATGGGGCGATGGATGAAGTTAGTCGGATTTAAAAAGCGTCAGCATTTCTCGAGGAGATGAAATGCTGGCAACTTTTGACTGTCCGGCCAAAAACTTGACTAAGTATGGTGCTGATGTCAGCAAGTGGTTGCTGACGTCAGCACGACTGATGACGTCAGCAAGCAAAATTGCTGACGTCGGCTTGTCTCCCCCTCTTTTTTTTCTCTCCTTCTTCGCGAATCTACGCGCGCGTGCAGCCGCTCTGCGGTGGCCGCGCGGACGCTGCGCGGAAGCTGCGCAGCAGCTTCCGCCCAGCTGCTGCTGCAACTGCGCTGTCAGCTGCAGCAGCAGCTGTGTAGCTGCGGATGCAGCGGTGGCAGTAGCGGCTGTGCTGCTGCTGCTACTGCTGCTGCGCACTGCGTCTGCTGCTCGCTGCCGCCGCCGCGCGCTGCTGCTGCTGCTACTGCTGCTACTGCTGCTGTTGCCGCCGCGGCTGCCGCTGCTGCTGCTGCGTTGCTATTACCGTAGCTGCTGCTGCATTGCTGCCGCTGCTGCTGCTGCGCTGCTGCTACCGCCGCTGCTGCTGTGGCCGCTGCTACTGCGGCCGCTGCTGCTGCACTGCTGCTGCCGCTACCTCTGCTGCTGCTGCTCTGTTGCTGCGGCTGTGGGAGGGGCGGCTGCACTTACTGCAGCCGCCACGCACCTCGCGTGGCGGTGCACAACGCTGCTGCTGCCTCTGCTGCTGCGATCTCACGTGGTGGGTGGGGCTGCGTAGACGGCGACCGGATGTCTCCAACAGGCCTCAGGAACTCTGCTGCAGCGGTGACTTTCACTGCTGCTGCTCTGCTGCGTCTCTTCTGCGTAGCTCAGTGAGAACTGTCTCACTGCTCTGATACCATGAGAATATGCGTGGAAGCTTCCTAGCACCGCAGCCGCTGACTAGGCGTCAGTGCCTGATTAGACGGTGTCGACAGTAACAAGTCGTACACACTACGGCACGGGTTTGGCTAGGAGACACAAGGCAAAGTGTCATAATGCTTCAATATAGCATATGCAGAGAGAAATGACAAATGACAGGTCTAAGGCATAAATACCTGCCGCGGCGCACGGCGGGTGTCGCACGCGGCAGTCCAAGAGCTGTCCGAAAACCGGCCCAAAACCACTGTTTTGGCGGTAACTCTGCGCACACATGTCAGAATACTACTCTGTCTGAACCTAAATGTGCAGAATCAAAAGACGGACGCAACGACTGGTCACATGCATGCATCCATCGACAGACAGGGAGCATACAGTGCAAAAACATGCAAATAGGCCTCATGGCCAGTCTGCCGAAAGACGCCTGCAAAATGTACAAGACACAGCAGAGAGTCCCGGTGGGATCTGGGGCTCTGGTGCAGTGGTCGGCCAGCTCCAAGCTGGTAGTCCGCCGCCTGTCGTCGCGCCGGTGCCACCAGGGCCTCCCGCCTCAGGGATCTGCACGAGTATGGACACGGCCAAGTGGTCACAGTAAACTGTATAGGAACAGCACAAAGCACAACAGTTTGCTGCCTAACATACATTGAATTAAGACAGCCAATGACAACAGTTGCTATTCCTCTCCACCAGGAGAGGTCGAGCCTCTCTTCATCAATGAAGTCCTCAACCTCCAATCAAGAGGGCATGCTATGTTGTGCTTTGTGCCCTTCCTGTACAGTTTACTATGACCACTCGGCCATGTGCATACTCGTGCAGATCCCTGAGGCGGGCGGCCCTGGTGGCACCGGCGCGACGACAGGCGGTGGACTACCAGCTTGGAGCTGGCCGACCACTGCACCAGAGCCCCAGATGCCACCGGGACTCTCTGCTGTGTCTTCTACATCTTGCAGGCGTCTTTCGGCAGACTGGCCGTTAGGCCTATTTGCATGTTTTTGCATTGTATGCTCACTGTCTGTCAATGGATGCATGCATGTGACCAGTCGTAGCGTCCATGTTTTGATTCTGCACGTCTAGGTTTAGACGGCGTAGCATTCTGACATGTGTGCGCAAAGTTTCGGCCAAAACAGTGGTTTTGGGCCGGTTTTAGGACAGCTCTTGGATTGCCGCGTGCGATACCCGCCGTGCGCCGCGGCAGGTATTTATGCCTTGGACCTGTCATTTGTCACTTCTCTCTGCATATGCTATGTTTAAGCATTCTGACACTTTGCCTTGTGTCTCCTAGCCAAACCCGTGCCGTAGTGTGTACGACCTGTGACTGTCGACACTGTCTGACCAGGCAATGACGCCTAGTCAGTGGCTGCGTAGCTAGGAAGCTTCCACGCATCTTCTCATGGTATCAGAGTAGTGAGACAGTTCTCACTGAGCTGCGCAGTAGAGACGTAGCAGAATAGCAGCAGTGAGAGTCACGGCTGCAGCAGAGTTCCTAAGGCCTGTTGGAGACAGCCGGTCGCCGTCTACGCAGCCCCACCCAACATGTGAGATCGCAGCAGCAGAGGCAGCATCAGCGTTGTGCACCGCCACGCGAGGTGCGTGGCGGCTGCAGTGAGTGCAGCCGCCTCTCCCACAGCCGTAGCACCAGAGCTGCAGCAGCAGAGGCAGCGGCAGCAGCAGCGCTGCAGCAGCAGCCGCAGCAGAAGCGGCGGCAGCAGCAGCGCAGCAGCAGCACCGGCAGCAGCAGCGCAGCAGCGGCAGCGGCAACAGTAGAGAAGCAGCAGCAGTAGCAGCAGCAGTAGCGCAGTAGCGTCAGCAGTAGCAGCGCGCGGCGGCGGCAGCGAGCAGCAGCCACAGCACGCAGCGGCAGCAGCAGCAACAGCAGCAGCAGGGCAGCCGCTGCTGCCACCGCTGCATCCACAGCTACACAGCTGCTGCTGCAGCTGAATGCGCAGCTGTAGCAGCAGCTTGGCGGAAGCTGCTGCGTAGCTTTTGCGCAGCGTCCGCGCGGCCACCGCAGAGCGGCTGCACGCGCGCGCACATACGCAGAAAGAAAACAAAAAAAAGGAGACAAGCCGACGTCAGCAGTTTTTCTTGCTGACGTCATCAGCAGCAGGTGGTCGTTTGCAACCACCTGCTGACGTCAGCACCATACTTTGTCAATTTTTTGGCCGGAGAGTCAAAAGTTGCCAGCATTTCAACTCCTCGAGAAACGCTGACGCGTTTAAAATCCGACAAACGTCATCCGTCGCCCCATACTGAGTGGCGACATGAGCCTGTCCGACAGGAGGGAGAAGGGACCAGGCGATCCCTCCTCCTCCTCGTCTGGCGTACTGAGTCCACGCTCGCAGGCCATTGAGGACCTGCGCAGCTAGCAGAATAAGATGCGTCGTCTCCAGAGAGCAGACTGACGCTATCCGCACGTTGACTGAGGTTCTGCGCGCTCAGTCCACGGCCCCTCCGCGGATTTTTGAGGGAGCTGCCGGAGTTGCGGTCACTACCCAGCATTCGGTCCAGACACCCGTGACAGGCGCTTCACATGACCCACCACCTGCTGACCTCCTTGATGATGAGACACTACACGATGAGCCATTCATGCCAGGCATCACGGATGATTCCCAGGAGCACGAGATTCGCGTTCTCCAGGAGCGCCTCCGTCAGCTGCAGACGGGTACCCGACCTCCACCGGTTACCCCGATACGATCATCACCTGACTACCCTGGCGATCACCCTCTCCCAGGAGTTTTTCCCATCTCTCGTCCTCCTCAGCCTGCGGTTGCTCTCCCCATGGAGCGGCAACCTAAGGACTTTGAGNAGGCACCCGTGACAGGCGCTCCACCTGACCCACCACCTGCTGACCTCCTTGATGATGAGACACTACACGATGAGCCATTCATGCCAGGCATCACGGATGATTCCCAGGAGCACGAGATTCGCGTTCTCCAGGAGCGCCTCCGTCAGCTGCAGACAGGTACCCGACCTCCACCGGTTACCCCGATACGATCATCACCTGACTACCCTGGCGATCACCCTCTCCCAGGAGTTTTTCCCATCTCTCGTCCTCCTCAGCCTGCGGTTGCTCTCCCCATGGAGCGGCAACCTAAGGACTTTGAGGCACCGCCCCCACGGTACATCAGCAATCCTGTTTCAGGTGTGGGCTACATCTGAGGGAGTGTGGCCTTACTACCACAGCCCGTACCGGTCTACAGACCCAGCACAGGCATTGACAGTAGCCCGGGCCATGCGTGGACTTCTCTACGCCATGCCACGCGAGACTGTCGCCGACTTCCGCCACTTCCTTGGCGAGGCTGGTACAGGCACCGGCGCCGAACCCCGTGGAGGCTGGGATCTGGCGTTATCCCTGCTGGCCGCAGAGATGCACGCCACTCGTGCGTCACACATTCGTGCTTTCCATTTGCTTCGTCAGGGGCCTGCGGAGTCTGCGGCGGATTACTGGCGACGCGCTATGCGTATCTACACGTGTCTGGGGACCTCAGGAGGCACACAGTTGTGGGCGCTTCGGACGATTATGCTCGGAGTTCGCCTTGAGTACACCGACATCTTCACACAGTACAGCGACGCTGTCCTTGAGCCTTTCTCAGCCACTCTGCAGCTGCTCCCTTGGGCGCATCAGCTTTTCCTCCAGGTGACTTCAGCCCGTGAGACAGTAGTAGCGCATAAGGAGACCTCCCTCACTGCAGCAGTCGTCGCATCGCCACCATCTTCTCTCCTGCTGTCACCCTCATCCACCTCCACCATGACCACCTCATCTTCCTCCTCCTCTTCGACCCCGTCTACACCCACGCAAACACAGGGCGTTGCAGCAACCACCCAGGGGAAGAAGACGAATAGGAAGCGTGGATCAGGTCAGCAGCAGTCGTCATCCACTGGTAGCAGTGGCCGTTCTGTGCACTGCTGCAACTGCGGAGGCACCCATCGCTACACCGAGTGCCAGCAGCCGCTTGACTGGGCGCGGATCACCCGTGGGCTTTAGGCTGCTCATGCTCTTCGTTCCACGTCCGGCGCATCCCCCGCACCCTCATCGGGACGTGCGACGGCCACGACTGGAGCTGTTCCTGCGTCCTCATCGGCGAGAGGCAGCAATCCGGACCCACGCGACCGCACCATCACCGAGCTTTGCCATCTTCTGGCGCTTCGCTTTCAGGGAGGTGCGAGTGTGTTGTCATCGTCGGGTGGTTCACAGACTGCTTGTTTGTCTTTTCCCGTGGCTCGTGATGACGCGTGTGGGGGAGCACAGTCAGCATGTGATGATGATGTGCCTGACTGCACTGACTGGATTCATGAGTCTCATCTTCGTGATGTACGTCGTTCTTCCCCACTGTCGGCTCAGCGTCCCTCTGATACCGAATGTTCCATTGCTTGTTGTACAGTTACGTCCACCTGTCGTGACTCCAGTGGCACTTGGATCATCGATTCTGGGGCCACCCATCACATGACGTGGCGTCGTAGTGACTTTGTCGTACTTGGTCCTGTCACGACTGTCCGTTCTGTTCNGTGGAGCACACCGCTGATTCAGCAACTGTGACTGCTACTGACACCCGTAGAATTGTCTTGCATGCTTCAGTCATAGATGACATGTATCGTATCGCTTGGCCCTCCTCCCCTTGCTCTCCCTCCTCATCCGGTCGCGTTTTTGTCACTAGTGTTCTATGCTCGGAACACCAGCGGTTGCTTCATCGTCGTCTATGTCACGTGGGCTCCGACACTGTGTTGAAGCTCATTCGGACACAACTTGCTCTTGGGCTTGACGTGGCTTCTTTCGAGAAGCCACCCAAGACCGACTGTCTTTTCTGCGCTCAGGGGAAGATGCACTGGTGCACCTATCCTGACTCGCGTTCCCGAGCGCTTAGGCCTCTCGAGTTGGTCCACTCAGACCTTCTCGGTCCTCTCCCGGTCGAGTCCCTGTCCGAGAGGGGCCGGTATGTTCTGACGCTGACTGATAACTTCACCCGCATGCGGTGGGTCTACAGTCTGCGTCACAAGAGTGATGCCGCCCTTGCGGTTCAGCTCTGGCTCGTGACGGCTGAGGGTCAGTCTCGCCACACGCTACATACGTTTCGGTCGGATCGCGACGGTGAGTTCCTTGGCGAGATGGACTGTTTCTTTCCTGAGCATGGGATTTTTCACCAGGTCTCCGCTCCTGCTACTCCACAGCAGAACGGTGTATCTGAGCGCTAGAACCGCATTATGGAGGATGCGGTTCACGCCATGCAGTCTGAGTGCGGTCTCCCGGAATCTTTTGCCTTCGAGGGCTTCGCCTACATGACTTGGGTCTGGAACCGCCTCCCGCATGGTCCACTTCCGGACCATGTTACACCGTACGAGCTCTGGTTTGGCCACCATGCTGACCTTCGTCTCGCTCGCGTCTGGGGATCCCTGGCCTCCGTATGGTACACCGAGGACCAGCAGGCGTCCAAGGTCTCCCCTCGGGGTCGCTTGTGTGCCTTCATTGGCATCTCCCCGCGGTCGAAGGCCTGGCGTTTTTGGGACCCCACTCGCCGTCGCGTCATTGAGTCCCGTGACGCGCTATTTTTTGAGTCACTCACATACCGTGACCTGACTTCGATCACAGCCCTCTTCGCAGCCCATATCCCTTCCTGTGAGGGTTCTCGGCGGATGGGGAAGACTTCTACGCCAGCGACCATCCCTCGTCCGGCTGATGTGTCCGCTCGAGCCCCCTCTCGATCTCCAGCCCTTGATGATCCGGCTATCATTGTCGTCGGCCCAGAGATCTCGCCTATACAGCCTGTTTCACACCCCACAAGTACCTCTTCTCTCACGCCTCCTCGTGCATCATCACCTGTGTCTGCCGGCACCCCTGCTTCTGCGTCTGACCCAGTCTTGCTCACTCCCGTTCCTACGTCGGTTGACACCCCCGCCTCAGTGTCCGGACCAGCCTTGCCTGCTGTCACACCCAGCCCCGTGTCTCCCACACACTCATCTCCTCGCTCGGCATCTCCGGCTGCCTCGTCTCAGCCCTCACCAGCTGTGGTCGTACCCGTTCCTGTGGTCGTACCTGTTCCTGAGCCTGAGGTGCGTCCCTCGACCTCCGGTTACTCCCGTGAGCCCGGTGGCCGCCTTCGACCACTAGACTCCGGAGCTCAGCGAGCGTCGGGTCCCGGACCCAGGCGTTCCACTCGCAGCATCACGAGCGGTGATCCAGGCACAAAGGCCTTAGGCCTGAGTGCCCGCACCGAGCTTTCAGAGGTACATCCAGCGTGCCCTGTAGGGCACGACCTGGTCACTTGCGAGTTCCATATCGCCTGTGACGCAGCAGCTGATCTCGTGGCCGTCAGGCCCGACACTGAGGCGTGTGCACTCGCCACGCAGAGTTCCCCCTCTGTGGCGCCTGACCCTGGCACATTGAGGGAGGCTCTCTCATCGGAGGATGCCGATGCCTGGCGAGCTGCTTGCGAGGATGAGCTTTGCGCTATCCGAGAGCACAGAGTCTATGAGCTTGTCGACCTTCCCCCTGGGAGAAAGGCGATTCAGGTCAAGTGGGTCTTTCGCAAGAAGGTGAAGCTAGATGGCTCACTAGAACGCTACAAGGCCCTCTTGGTCGTCAAGGGGTACTCTCAGAATGAGGGAGTCGATTACACTTACACCTTTGCCCCTGTCGGCCGCATGACCTCAGCTCGAGCTCTGTTCGATGTAGTGGCTCAGCATGACTGGGAACTGCACCAGATGGATGTGAACAATGTGTTCCTCCATGCCACTCTGGATGAGGAGATTTACGTGGCTCAGCCACCAGGTTTTGAGGACGGTGACAAGGTCTGGCGCTTGCGCAAGTCCTTGTACGGCCTCAAGCAGTCTCCACGGTGTTGGAACCGGGAGATCATTGGCACTTTGACTCGCGCAGGATACGTACAGAGCGAGGCAGACCCCTCGCTCTTCATCCTACCGATACCCGAGCGGTTCACCGCTATCCTGGTCTATGTTGATGACCTCCTGATTGCGTCTCCGTCCCTGGAGGCTGTGAAGGAGGCCAAGGCTGTCCTGCAGACTGCCTACAGGATGAAGGACCTCGGTCTTGCATCGGTGTTTCTTGGTATGGAGATCATGCGAGATCGCAGACATCGGACACCGTTGCTTCATCAGGCCCGATACGCACGAGTCGTGGGGGAGCGCTTTAGCGCTCTCCTTGGTGCAGTGCCATCCGCTNTAGGGGAGACAGTGGACGTGACCTTGTACCTCTATCTCATCAGATCTCTGATGTACCTGGCCACCACCACGCGTCCAAACATCGCGTTCGCCATCAACCTCCTCGCTCAGTTCTCGCAGGCTCCACGGGCGAGAGCCCTTCACGCGGCTGTGCGAGTGATACGGTACGTGGTCACCACGCCGTACCTCAGACTCTGCTTTCGTCGGCAGTGTTCGGTTGTCCTTGACGGCTACACTTACAGTGACTGGGCTTGGAGCCCTGATGGGAGCAGTCGTACTTGCTACGTGTTTCTGCTCGGTGGTACCGCTTTGTCTTGGCGAAGCGGGAAGCAGGGCTGCATTGCACGTAGCTCGTCAGAGGCAGAGTATGTTGCTTTGGGCGCATGGGCTGCCGAGGCAGTATGGCTGCAGCGCTTGTTTCTTGAGCTTGGGCAGTCAGTACCCGCCATTGTGCTGCGTTGCGACAACCAGAGTGCTCTCGCCATTGCGGACAACTCTGGTGTTTTTCATGCTCGCACAAAGCACATTGCGGTTGAGCATCACTTCGTTCATGATCTGGTGGAGCGACGCGTGATCTCCATCATGTGGGTTGGTACTAACATGCAGCGTGCTGATTTCTTGACGAAGGCACTTGCTCGCGGATAATTCCTGGTGGCCATTCGTTTTGTTGGGCTTCGCCCCGTGCGTGAGAGTGGTTGAGTGTGGGATGTGCGTCTGCGTCTCATTTGTTTGTGTCACTCACTATTGTGTTCATACCAGTGCTGCACGCGTATGGACATGCGTACCATTGGGTCATGGGGGATTGTTGTGCTTTGTGCCGTTCCTTTACAGTAAACTGTGACCAGTCGGCCATGTCCATACTCGTGCAGATCCCTGAGGCGGGCGGCCCTGGTGGCACCGGCGCGACGACAGGCGGCGGACTACCAGCTTGGAGCTGGCTGACCACTGCACCAGAGCCCCAGATGCCACCGGGAATCTCTGCTGTGTCTTCTACATCTTGCAGGCGTCATTCGGCAGACTGGCCATGAGGCCTATTTAAGAAAGTGCGTAGAAGCTGCCTAGCAACACAGCCGCTGACCGGGCGTCAGTGCCTGATCAGACGGTGACGACAGTCACAGGTCGTACACACAACGGCAAGGGTTTGGCTAGGAGACAAAAGGCACAGTTTCAGAATGCTTCGATATAGCATATGTAGAGAGAAATGACAAATGACAGGTCCAAGGCATAGATACCTGCTGCGGCGCACGACGGGTGTCGCACGCGGCAGTCCAAGAGCTGTCCTAAAACCGGCCCAAAACCACTTTTTTGGCCGTAACTCTGCGCACACATGTCAGAATGCTACGCCGTCTGAACCTAGACGTGTAGAATCAAAAGACGGACGCTACGACTGGTCACATGCATGCATCCGTTGACAGACAGTGAGCATACAATTCAAAAACATGCAAATAGGCCTCATGGCCAGTCTGCCGAAAGACGCCTGCAAGATGTAGAAGACACAACAGAGAGTCCCGGTGGCATCTGGGGCTCTGGTGCAGTGGTCGGCCAGCTCCAAGCTGGTAGTCCGCCGCTTGTTGTCGCGCCGGTGTCACCAGGGCCGTCCGCCTCAGGGATCTGCACGAGTATGGACACGGCCGAGTGGTCACAGTAAACTGTACAGGAACGGCACAAAACACAACACTCCCCCATGATCCCATGGTACGTATGTCCATACGCGTGCAACATTGGTACGAACACAATAGTGAGTGACACAAAGGAATGAGACGCAGACGAACATCCCACACTCAACCACTCTCACGCACGGGGCAAAGCCCAACAGAACGAATGGCCACCAGGAACGTTCCACGAGCAAGTGCCTTCGTCAAGAAGTCAGCACGCTACGTGTCAGTACCAACCCACATGATGGAGATCACGCGTCGCTCCACCAGATCACGAACAAAGTGATGCTCAACCGCAATGTGCTTTGTGCGAGCATGAAAAATACCAGAGTTGTCCGCAATGGCGAGAGCACTCTGGTTGTCGCAACGCAGCACAATGGCGGGTACTGACTGCCCAAGCTCAAGAAACAAGCGCTGCAACCATACTGCCTCAGCAGCCCCTGCGCCCAAAGAAACATACTCTGCCTCTGACGAGCTACGTGCAATGCAGCCCTGCTTCCCGCTTCGCCAAGACAAAGCGGTACCACTGAGCAGAAACACGTAGCCAGTAGGACTGTGCCCATCAGGGCTCCAAGCCCAGTCACTGTCAGTGTAGCCGTCAAGGACCACCGAACACTGCCGACGAAAGTAGAGTCCGAGGTACGACGTGGAGACCACGTACCGTAC
>SZWC01023569.1:0-13930 GCA_023375785.1 Penium margaritaceum | reverse complement strand
GTGTGTGTGTGTGTGTGTGTGTGTGTGTGTGTGTGTGTGTGTGTGTGTGTATGTGTGTGTGTGTGTGTGATGAAGAGTGAGCCAAGAGGGCATAGAGACGTGAGTGGCCAACGAAACTTTAACACTCCCCCATGACCCGCAGGCAAACAACCCACACTCATGGGACCACGGCACACACAAACATGAGAGATAGAAAGAGACAGGCAAACATCATGCACCTCAGCCTGGGTCATGGGGACAAATGAGACCCATAGCACGGACAACACTCTTGAAAACGTTTTGGCTGAGGGCCTTAGAGAGAAATTCAACTCTTTGAGACTGTGTGTCCAACGAAGCAACACGGACAATTCTAGCAGCAATGCACTCGCGAACAAAGTGATGCTCCACATTGATGTGCTTGGTGCGAGTATGATGCATGCCACTGTTTTCTGCAATGGCCTTTGTGCTTTGACTGTCAGAGCGCGGAGTGATGCGACAGATGGGTACACGCAATTGTTGCAGTATACGACAAAGCAAGACAGCTTCACACGTGCCTGCACCAAGGGCCACACACTCGGCCTTGGTGGTGTTGCGGGTAACACACCCTTGTTTTCCACGTTTCCACAAAATTGCTCTACCACCAACCATGATGATGTATCCCGTTCTACTGCGTGTATCATGTGCTCAGTCACTGTCAATGAAGTCGTCAACAAGGACTGAGGGTTGTGCGTAAAAGCATAACCCGATGCGAGGTGTGGAGAGTGCATACCGCACTACCCGCTACGCCGCCTTAAGATGATGCTCTCGGGGACACTGAGAGAATTGTGACAAAAGTTTCACAGATAATGCAGCATCAACACGCGTGGTGGTGGCAAGATACATCAAAGAGCCAATGACTCTGAGGTAGTCTAGACGTCCACAGTCTCCCCCAGCTTGGATGGATTCAAGGACTTCAACAGTGATTGACCGGCTGGGGTCAGGGGTATAAAAGCTGAGGGAACAGAGGTAAGGAGCGGTCCAAAACACTCCTCCAAGTTGCGGACTTAAACAGCTTGGTGAACGTGTAGGGTATGACGTGTGCAATCACGCTCTAGCTCCATGCCTAGGAAGATGAAGGACCAAGGTCCTTCATCTTGTATGCTGACTGTAAAAGAGACTTTGCGGCTTTGACAGATGCGGTGTCTGGAGAAGCAATTAGGAGATTATCCACATAGTCCAGGATGGCAACAAGTTGCTCGGTGGGAGCACTGAGGAACAAGGCATGATCTACAGTGCTTCTTCTGATGCCTCCCTTTTCCAGGGTCGCTGTGATCTCTTGGTTCCAGCAACGTGGAGACTACTTCAGGCCATAGAGGACCTTCCGCAGGTGCCACACTCGATTTGTGCCGTCAGAGAAGCCAGGTGACAACACCATGTAGATTTCCGTGTCAAGCTTGCCGTCTAGAAAGACATTGTTGATGTCCATCTGTTCTAGTTCCCAGTCATGTTAGGCCACAAGGCTAAGGAGTGCCCTAGCAGTTGTGTACCGACCCACTGGAGCGAATGTATCATCAAAGTCAACCCCAGGGACTTGAGAGAAGCCCTTTGCCATGAGGCGCGCCTTGTACCATTCGACAGTGTTGTCAAGGTTCAGCTTGCATCGGTACGCCCATTTGGCGGCAACTGCTTTGTGACCCACTTGAAGATCCACAAGCTCATACACGCCATGTTCAGACAGAGCGTCAAGTTTGGCTTTCATAGCCTGCTCTCACAGGGAGGTGTCAGTTGCTGTGCGAGAAGCCTATACAATTAGAGGTTCATGTGAATGGGGAGAGGGACCAGTAGTAGCACAGCACGAGGCAGCATACCCAGTCATAGACAAAGAGAGGGCCAAGAAAAACTCCTGCTCAATGAGAGAGTGGCCAAGGGCAATGCTAGGATGCACCACAGAGACGGTCGTGGGCAATGTGGAATTCACAAGACAAAAACACAGAGGTCGGGGTCACCAAAGACAACAGGATGGGAGTGAGACGGAAGTACCCTGAGGCGACCAGCGCATGTGTAGGGTGATACACGAGGCATTGAGGAGACATGTGCCGAAGTGGGACCATTTCCGGCACGGGTCACAGGCAGTGACAACACAGCAGGGGACGTAGGGAGAAAAGGTGGAGGAGAGGTGGCAGAGGGCTCAGGGAGAGCCGAGGGCTCAGAGGAGGCAGAGGGCTCAGAGGAGGGAGAGGGCTCAGAGGAGGTAGTGGGCTCAGAGGAGGCAGAGGGCTCAGAGGTAGCAGAGGGCGGAGAGGAGGCAAAGGGCTGAGAGGGGGCAGAGGGCTCAGAGTAGGCAGAGGGCTCAAAGGAGGCACAAGGCTCAGAGGAGGCAGAGGGTGTTGACGGACGCACCGAGGGGAGAACAACGAACCGGGAGGGAGAAGTGCCACCCCCACCTCGAGAAGGCGGTGAGAGGTACCCCGGTTGCGAAGTGAGAGACATCTCATTCAAACAAGTGCTAGAAAAAGAGTGCATTGCGAGACTCAAGGACACGACAGCGAGCAGGATCCCAAAAGTGGCAAGCCTTAGAGAATGGTGAGACACCAAGGAAGACACACAGACGACCACAAGGGAAAAGCTTACCATCTCGTTGGTCAGCCAAAAGCAGCACAGAGGCAAGACACCCCCACACACGGGCAAGGCAAAGGTCAGCACGCTGACCCGTCCGGCGCTCAAATGGCATGACGGTGTGAGGGAGAGGACCATGAGGGACGCAATTCTAGACCCATGTGTAGGACATGGCTTCAAAGGCAAACAACGAGGACTGGCTGGAAGCGGAGAGCAAGGAGCGCACCCCATCAGCCAGTATGCAGTTCCAAGGCTCAAACATGCCATTTTGCTGAGGCGTATAGGGGGCAGAGGACTCAAGATGATCACCATAAGACTCAAGAAAGTGAGAGGTGTGACCAAAGAACTTACCACCCTGGTTGCTCCGAAAGGCACGCAAGGGACGAAGATACGCGCGTTCAGCCTGAGGAAGCCAGGATTCAAGAACATTAGTGACATCACTCTTGTGACGAAGGGCAAAGATCCACCGGTACCAAGAGAAGTCATCAAACAAGCACAACACGTAGCGGCCGAGGCCAACAAGGAATTCATGAGGCAAATGACCCATGATGTTAGCGTGGACGAGGTCAATGGGATAAGAGGTGGTGGACTCAGCAGCTGTGAAAGAAGAATGGTGCATCTTGCCACTTGCACAGTCTACACAGGTAGAGAAACACGAGCGTGCAAACGTAGTAGCATCAAGGCCTACGGCAAGACAGAGATGGAGTAGGCACTGAATGGTGGCAGTGTGAATGTGACAAAGGCGATGGTGTAGGAGGTCTACATGCGGAGGAGACAAGGAGAGGGCGACATGCACAAGAGCTGAGGTAGGAGGAGAGAGAGGAGATGTGAGAGAAACACAAAACAGACAATTATAGCACATGGCACGAAGGACAACGCGGCTGGCGGAGCGAGGAGAAAAAGAGGCAATGCCACGGCTGTTGGGGAAGTCCATGCCCAGGTCATCAAGGGTGGTCATGGAGAGGAGAATGACCTCAAGGTCGGGTAAGTACAACACGTCAAGGAGATACACGGTCCCACCAGGACCGACAAAGCAAACAACACCAACACCTTGAACAAGGAGAAGTTGGCCAGAGCCGGTGCGCACAGAGTGAACACAGCCAATTGGCCTGAGGGAAGCAAAGGACGAACGACAAGAGCTCATGTGGTGAGTGACCCTGAGTCGATGATCTAGAGGCCAGAGGATGCACGAGTGGAGGGGAAAACGAGGTAGACAGCAACACTCCCTAGCAGGGAGTAGGGAGAAGGGCGACCAAGACAAATGGGAAATGTTTGATGCTGCCACTCCTCAATCCACGAACGATCATCAGGCAATGTCCCTTGTACACAGCCGGAAGTAGCACCACGAAGGATGGCGTTAGACTCACAGACAGATACACGTTGATGGCCACTCACACTCTCACCTCCATGAGAACGAAAGTGGAGTAGTTCCCCCAGTCAACGTTCAAATGTGCGCTCCTTGTCGCGACGATCACAAGAGTAGTCAGAGGAGCGGTTGGAGGAACGGTCGGAGAAGTGACAATTGTCGTAGGGCCAAGAGGGCATAGGGTAGTGAGAAGAGGGAGGACCACAATAGGGAGGCCCAAAGGGAGGCGGGGTCCAGCTCCACGGACTGGTGGGAGGTGCCGATGGTTGGAGAGGAGCAAGAGTGGTGGTGAACTCGGAGGCGGAGGATGGGGAAGAGGAGGGAGACGCAACAGTCACCGTTGTAGTAGCAGAGGAGGAGGTGGTTCTCGTATGGGCCCAATGAGCACGCATAGACAATGTCAGGCAAGCGTCATCACGAGGGGCCGGCCATTTCGGTACAGAGTGACCAGTGGCACCGCAGTTCCAGCAGGTGACCTCTGCAGGGGCGGCATTGCCGGAGGAGGCCTTGCCACCGCGAGCACCTCTATGGCCCTTGCCACCACGACCAACCCCGAGACCGTACCCGTCGCCTCTACCACGAAAAGCAGCGTGGGTAGTGTGAGTAGTTGTGGTAGAGGGAGAGGAGGAGGTAGACATGGTAGCTGTAGTGGAGGAGGAGGAAGAGGAGGTCACGGCAACGAGAGCCGCACGATGCATGCGCTTGTTCTGGAAGTTGCTCCACCAATCTGTGAGGCGAGCGACAGTGAACTCATAGAGGGGCCCGATCCCTGTAGGAGAATTGGCAGGGACTGGGGCAGTAGCAAGACGCTCAAGCTCGGATTTAGAGACATGCAGATAGAGGTATGAGAACTCTAGAATGAGGCCAACAGCAATGAAAAAGCAAGCAGAGAGGGGATCTGGTGCTCCTTTGCCCAGGTCACGTAGGAGGCTCAAGCTCCGTGCCCAATACTCCTCTACAGAATCATCCACTCGTATGTGAAGTGTGTTGAACTGCACAGTGAGAGCACTCTGGAAAGCATGTCCTGTCACCATTTTGCGCCGACGAATGAGCTCGTAAGCACCAACAGGGTCAGCGGGGGTGCCACGGTTGGGTCAGCATTGTACGTACCGATGTCGTCGATGAGGCTTTTGGGCCCGGCATTGATGAGAGAACGGACAGCCCGGGCCAACTCAGCAAGCTGAGGAACGAATGGAAGCTTTGTACGATAGTAGTAGTCCCACAGAAACTCACCCTTGGCCGAGGAGGTGAAGCGTGTCCCCCAAGAGTTAAAGATTAAATTAGACGTGAACTAAGGCAATAGGCTTTCAAAGTCCTTCTGCCTGGCAGGGAGGAGAGCACGAGAAATAGCAGCTACAGAGAGAGCATGTGAGGACGAGCTGTAAATACCACCACAAAGAGGAGCAGATGAGTCAACAGAGTCATTTTCCTTAGCAGGAAGAATAGAAGCGAGAGCCGGGACTGCGCCAAAGCGGTCTAATACTAGAGGAGCCACGGTGGTGGCCAGTTCCTCCTACGCTTCCCGCCCCTCTTGCACTCTTTCCTCTACTTTGCGGCAAGCTGCTTGTGCCTTGCTAAGGGCAGCCTACAATGCCTCTATGGTCTCTTCTAGCCCTGGCATGATGGGAGATGAGAAGGAGGGCAAGAGGCGGGGCTACAGAAGAGAGGAATTCTCACCAGAATAGTGTCAAGGATGCAGTGTGAGGAGGGGAGGTACCACTGCAGCAGCGGACGAGAAAAGGACAGCCACCCACCCGGCGGCAACCACCGCCATACAGAGAAAGCCCGTGATAGTGGCACCTACAACTGCTGCTAATGCCGACACGACGAGGACACCCATTGTGACGTCGTGCGTGAGATCACGAGGGGCACTGGCAGGGGTCAGAACTGTAGTTACAGTGGACGCACGAATGGAGCCAACGGCATTGGCCATTGCGCCTGCTACAGAGGATGCCGCATTGGCCACAGCAACAGCTGCTGCTGCAACCTGTGTTGCAATTTTGGCGATGGCAGTAGCGAGTAAGGTGAGGGACACCGTTGCGTGCGCGTAAGCCTCGGCGGCTCGGCCCACCACAATCTGTGCTGGAGCCATGCAAGCGCGTGCCATGGCTGAGAAGGTTGTGGCAACGCCTGCTTTGACGTCGAGAATGGCCCTTGTAAGGCTGATGGAGTCTGTGTACAGGGCAAGAACAAGGATCACTCTTGGCACCTCACGTGCCATGGAGGGCTCGGCCGTGGCAGCTGCGGTAGGATGTTGGTTGGAGGCTGATGCAGGGGTGGATGACTGAGTTCCCTGAGGAGGTTGCATGCTTGAGGGACGAGGTGGTGACGGTGGTAGATCATCCGTCCTGTAGACTTGGTGATCAAATTCATGGTCTCGCTCTTCTGCTTTGCGTTCTTCTTTTGCAACGATGTTCTCACGCTAGTAGGAGTTGTCCAGCATTTGAAAGCAGAGTGGTGTGTCGTCGTTAGTAGGCGAGGGCTCATTAAAGACCTGTGCTTCCTCCCACCCACGCTCAATGTGACGGACAATTGTATGTGGCGAGTCCAACTCTTTGTCAAGGTGACCATCGAGGGGCGGTGAATCCAGCATGACAGGCGTTATGGCTCCACACGCAACCGAGAGATGTTGATGCCACAAGCTGCAATGATGCAGATGATGGCTGCGTGTGGGACACCGTCTGTCCTACACTTGGGCAGCTGCTACAGAAGGAGGCAAGAGCCTCACGAGACAGAGAAGGGATGCAGGGCAGCTGAGCGATGTGAGATGGCGGAAAGCGAAGCACCAGAGAGCTGCGACATTGTGCGATGGGAGAAGTGCAAGCTAGGAGAAGACAGGAGTGGGGATGCTTTGTGACCCATGGAGTGCAGAATGCAGTGCATAGTAGATGTAGAGGTGGTGCAGCAGAGAGACGTAGCCGCGGTGAACTATAGGTTGAAGCGGAGCCAAGCTGCTGAATAGTCAGCAACAAGTAACAAGTGCGAGTTGCAATGGGACTGAACTGTCGGATAATTGGTAGTGAGAGGCAGCTGTGGACTACGGTGATGCTGGACCAATGGAGAGTTGGCGATGGTGAGAGTATTGTGGGCCTGTCGCAGCGGCAAGAGTGCCATCATGCGGGTGAGTCATGGGTCCTGGATCAACGGGGAGCAGGGGCTTACCCCTATTGCTTTGATACCAGTAGTTACTAGGCAACTTCCTAGCCAGGCAAGCAAACCATGTAGAAGAATGCTAGGGAGCATCGGACGCCATGGATGTGGTAAGCTTGCCTTGGAGCATTAGGTGAACAGACAGACAATGGAGCAATAGAGTGGAGCGAGAGTGTAAGCCGGTGAGCGCACACTGACATCAAGCAGATGCTCAAGCCGACACGGACCGCCAACCGGGGATCGAGCCCACCCACTTGGAGTTAACCAAGGGTGGTTTCTCACCAGTGCACAGCCAAAGGCTAACACGGTGGCCCCCTAAGGATCAGCACATGGGAGAATCATGTAGCTCCCTCAAACACCCAAGGCAAGTCACAAAGATGCAAGGATTGGCAGTCAGAATGTACAAACCTAAGCATCAACCACATCAAAGAAAGACAATCAAATTATGGCCATGCATGTTCCAGAGTGTACTCCTGGGTAGATCGGCTGCTTCATGGTGCTAGAGTTAGCAGTCATGGCACGCTCGTGTGACGTCTTCCCAGGCGAGGTCATGTGTGTGCCATGAAGAGTGAGCCAAGCAGGCATAGAGATGTGAGTGGCCAACGAACCTTTAACACATGGCTCCCTCACAAGTGTCACAATCAAGCGATGACTCCTTTCAGCTTTCTTTCACACATAAACCTCCTATCCAGATTTCGGATTTTCTATGTTTTACATGGGCTCTGCACGCATGAAAGGTCCTAGTACCACTACATGGATTTCAGATCTTCATGTTGATGCTAATGATTTTGATAGCCATGCTAGTGATTTTGAAGCCTCCTCATCCTTAGACGTGTTGAATTGGGAGGAGAGTCACTTGTGTCGGCGCCGCTATTAACATGCAATTCTCTTTGTTACACACTAAGCTGAGTGCAAATGAGCATGGTTTGAAACATGTATGGATGCATGCTTTTGGTACAACACTACCTTTGATTGTACAAGTTGCATTTTTTCCCAATGTTTATGTCTGAATTGAGCAGATTGTGCCACTCTTCATGCTCTATGGTCCCATACCAAGTTGGTGGCTTAGAATTAAGCAGTTGTAGAGGCCTAGGATCTGACATGTGGCCCGTTCCATGAGGCCGTCCATAGTGAAGCAGACAACATTGCACATGACTTATGTGAGGATGGAAGACTGGTAGGAGGTAGTAGTCCAATAACATGTGACCATTTCGTGGGCTCTTTGTGCTGCTGCTTAGAGAGAATTTCTTTTATGATGTTAAGGAATTATCTTCATCCTCGGACTGGTGTGTTTGTGAGGCCATGTGCTATGTTCACGGTTTCCCCGTGTGTGCACAAGAGTGGATAAGCAATGGCAACGTTTCTCTATTGTACCTTCCATGTTTATTAAAGTGCCACATCTCAAAGAAGCCTACCTCTAGTGCATGCACAAGTTCACCGGCCATTGAATGCCTGTTAGACTGCCGTTGAGCTTTGCACGAGCTAGAAGAGGCCAGTGATGAAATAATCTTGTTATCTGAAAAACATTACTTTGTACACAGGCAATTTTCATGCCTAGGATGAAATTGTCACAAATCACTTTGTAATGGAAGAGTTTTAAATGTGAAACACAAAAACAGTCGTGGGTGATCGGTCTAGTGTTCTTCGCATCCATAGTAGATTTGAGGCAAAGAACAGTTATGCACTCAATAACCAGAAACAAGAGGCCTAAGGAAGGACCACAGACCCAAACTATCATGTCCGTGGCTCGCACAACCCAATAGTGTTAGGTGGATATGAAGTTGGCATGTAGGACCTAAACCCTACTAGACAACGTACAACAACATAAAATGATGGGAGAAGCATTAAACACTTCTAAACAGTATTCACAAGTATGCACAACTGTTGTCTAAGGACTATTACTTCATCTCCACGACTCCCACGAATGCCGTCTAAGAGATTTTGAGAGTATTGAGGTGCTCATTTAGAAAATAATTTTGCATGAAGTCGTACCAACAGCATCAAAATATTGTTGCAGTTTGAAATGGTTATGTCAACTATTCTGGAAAGTGGTCGGACTTGTCATAACCTTATTGATTGGAACACGAGATGACAGGGGGGTTGGCCAAAAAATTCATTGGCTCAATGGCCTAGAAATCTCGATGTTGTCGCACTGCAGGCCATGAATGAAATGACATGAATGTTGACGTACGGAGTTTTTGGACGTGCGTACCCTAGGAACGGAACACTCCCCCCCCCCCCCTTCAGCCGCACCATCCCAACAAGATTTTTTCTCAAGGTTGTTAAGGAACAACCTTGTTTTTCCCTTAGCGACGACCATTATCACAGTCAAAATGAAGGAATATACCTTATGTGTCAACCACCAAAAGAATTACATCAATTGTGACAGGTAAACCCGTCACGAAGTCCATGGAGATGTCTGACCATGGTTCTTTTTGGAACCGGTAGCGGTTAAAGTAAAACCATGGGATCTAGTCCGTAACATTTTTTACTTGCTAAAGCGTCCCCATGGACTAGTTTTGTGACACTTCTCCAATTACGTCCGTCATACCTCTTCATTTTGTGGTTGGATGACATGGCGAGTGAATCATTGCCGCTGGTAGAATTCTTTGAAAGAAAACATTACTTTTTCGTACACACCAAACTTCTTGCAACCCCTTGCACATACGCATTCAAGGTACGTGTCTTGTTTCACTTGTAGCGTGCTGATTTCAACCATCAATTCAGGTCCTCGACTGAAAGCATCTGGTGGATTTGTTTTTCCGGGTTGGTGATTGATTTCATAGTCAAGTTTGACTCGATGAAATTTATCCATCAATTTTTTAAATGGCTCGGATTTGGCCAGGTCTTGAGATGTTTGAGTGCATGGTGGCCGGTAAGGATGACAAATTGTCAGCATTCCAAGAAACATTGCATCATTTCAAACGCTTGTTAGGCTACCAACATCTCTATTGTGTGTACTAGGTAGTTTAGTTCCAACCAACATGGCTTTTGCGATGTATACGCAACCTACTGTTCTCCGCCACCATAAATTCCACTGGGTGTTTTTCAGTCAGAACAGTATAACTATGAAATCAAAGTGCCCAAAGGGAGTGTGGACCATTACCTTCTCCATTTATTTATTGAACACATGGATTTGGTGATAGCTGCATGTGAATTTTGGAGAAAACTTGCACTCCTCAGAGCTGGTCAAAAGCACGTCCGTTTGCAAAAAAGGGTAGTGTTTCTTAATGGTGTTGTCAAACAACGCTCCTTACTCCACACACATTTGTTTTTCATCATTCTCTTCATTTTTTCACAAAAAGCACTGGAGCTACGTACGGTAAGGTGGATAGAAAGATAGAACCATGCCCGAGCATCTTGTTTAAGCAGGAGTTTTAGTTTGGTCAACTCGTGGTCTTTATGTTTGCAAACTTTGGCGGTTTTCATTTAAATGATGACAATGAGTCTTCTTCGTCAGCTGCCACATTTTCCAGGTTTCTAGGTTTATTTCCTAGGTTCCACATGGCTGAGCCATGTGTAAGCTCCCCAATGTAGATACTTATTGGCCACAACGGGTGAGGTCGATTTCGTGTGTCATCATGTCGTGGTCACTATGAATTTTTTCATTGCTTCCTCCTTTCCTCCTTCCTACAACTGATGATCCGTCATGGGTCATTCGATCAGAGAAAGGTGCCATTTTTCATTATAACTACTAATGTAGATTGCGATGTTGCTCCAGTCCAGTTTAAGGTTTTGTCAAAACAAAAATATTTGCCTGAGGATGAATTTTTGGTTGGTCATCGGGCAAGTCCTCTAGACCGTTGTATTCTATAGTTCCCCAATTTGCAGCCAGAGATATTCAAAAAGATTATAAAAAAAACTACATCCATATGTCGTCTGTTTCTTTTCAAAACACCTAACTCTCAAAGCCAAGCTTTGGAACATCTCATTGTTGATAAAGATGTGAGAGACCCCCATTCGAGTAACATTGGTCTCGTTTTGCGAATATCACAAGCCTTCGGTTGCATCCATACCAGTATTATAAGTTGATCATCCTCGTACTCCCGGCAAAGCTTTGTCACATCAGATATCCTTACCTGTAGCATTGTGCACCATTCACACGGTCAATCGGTCAATCCAAAGTTCTCTGACTGACAAGAGATTTTCCAACCGGACAGGAACTTCGTCTTGTACCCCTACCCTCTGTCGTTTCTTCATTGAAACACTTTCTTTGATCTCCTCCCAAATTTCCTAGTATTGCTACTTCTGACATGTGTTGGGCATGTGGCCACGCTTCACGTAAGTTGAATAGAACCATTGATCGTACTGATTGAAGGCATCGATCTCCATCAAATAAAATGATTACTTTGACTTCAACTTCTCGCCGCCTCAGTAAAAACATTGGCCTTGGATTTGCCAGACGTTAAATTGGATAAGTAAGCATTTCAATTGGCGCTATGCATATGATCACTTTTTGTGATCACTGATACAAAGCCTTTTTCGATGCAAAATATTGCAATGGCTCATGGTATGTCATGCTTGATATCGTTGCTTTAGTGGAGACATAGTTCAGTGGGGACAATTTCACCGCCTTTGATGATTTTACCAAAAGAGCATGCACACTCAACAACGTTGGACTACTGACGTAGTCCCTAGAGCTTGAAGTATGCATTGGAATTCTCTTTCAGGTTTCTAAAATGTTTAAGAACGTAGCAAGTGAAGTCATCGTAATCCTGTGGTGGAGTCACCAAAACTTGCCACGTCAAATTGATCCGCTCAAGAGATAAACCAGCTTTAACCGAAAACTTGATGTCGGTCGTGTGAGCCATTGATTTGGCCACCGGTCTCCTGATGCAGTTGGATGTCCTTGAAATCGGACCAACGCAAATTTGTGCCATGCAAAAGGTGAGGCCGTGAGGTCAATTATTTTCTGGTCGTTAACCCCAACAAGGGTGTAATACATCTTCAAACTAGTCCCTATGTGTTGGTAGGATTGAACGGCTGAGGGAGTGTAGGATGTGAGGCTTCCTTGAGAGTTGATTGGTCCTCTAGATGAGCACTGCTTTTCACTCACTGATTTTGTAGCTCCTCCGTCGTTGTTTTGAGTTGTTGGAGAAAATACTTGCTGAGGACCTAAAGCTCCAACAACTTTGGGTACAGATCCTCATTGAAACAAGCTTTTTGGCCTGTGCCTCCTACTACAATGTCATCCCGACGTGCTTCGACGAAGGCGAGGGAATCCTAAAGCCCGAGGGATCCATTGCCGGATTGGTTGTTCGAGTTGTCTATGTCGTGCCATTTGCCGCAAAGACTGTTGTTGCTATTACACGGGTTGTCTGGAGAGTTTTGTTCTGTTGCTCCATTGTCAAAGTTTTCACGGGGTTACCGCTGCTTGTTGCCGAGTGTGCTCTCTCCCGTCATTGTTATCAATGCGAGGTGTACAAACTTCTGGACGTCGAGATGCGTGGAAGATGTACAAGGTTGTTATTTTGGAGAAAAGTTGTTGGATGCCCCTCCAAGACAGTTGTGCTTTAGTACCAAGTGTTCCCCCGAGCGGAATCTAGGTTGTGAATATGTAGAAGTTGCGGAGAAGTAAAGTTTTTGGGAAAGTGGGACACTCAAATGATTTGTAATTGGCAATACGTGTACTTTGATGACAGGTTTTGGAATTGTTGAGCATATACCTTCAAATGCAGAAGCAAGAACGAGGAATACTTGAGGCGTTAGGCACTCGAGGCGAGAAATGCGTACGACACTGCGCTATGAGTGGTTACTTTAAGATACTCCGATTGGAGTTTGAGTAGTTTCAAGAATACTGAGGTGCTTATCTATGAAAATCTCACGCGTTGAAAAAGTCAACTGAAAAATACAAGAATATTGATGCAATTCGTTATGGTTTTTTTAGCCTTTTTGAAAAGTGGTCGAACTCGTCAAAACCCTTTTCCATGGAACACTGGAGGTTGGAGGCGTTAATTGAAGTGCCTCCAAGAGAATGGCATAAAGATTTGGATGTGCGCACGCTGTGTTCCATGAATACGAGGGCAAGATTGTTCAAGTTTGGAGTTGAGTGTTATGCTGAGCAAAATGTAGGTGGTTCACAGGGATGAGGTGCGGGACAAAAGACAGTTTGAGGATTTGGGACAAATGGATAATTTATGTTAAGCGGCAAGTGTACTTCAATGACGGGTGTCGAGTGAGTTGAGCACATGTAATTTTTTTTGAGAATGAGAATGAGGCATGTCTCGGGTCCTCGACCGAGCAACGCATGTGAGGTCACACTGTGAGTGCTTTCTTCGAGAAGCTCCGCCGAGAAGTCGGGGGGCTTCGAGAACATCGGGGCGTGTCTTGAAAAAAGGCTAGCGCCGTCAAGAAGTGGACCGAACAACATCGAAATATTGATATAGTTCGTGACACTTCCGTCGACCTCTCTACAAGGTGGTTGAAGTTGTCATATGGTCGCGACACTTCAGGAACGGAACACTTATGGTCGGTACAATTGGTTAAAATGCCCTCAGCCGAACGATGTAAAAATCCTGCGGCCGACGTGCGGTGGGCTACGAATGTCATGATAAAGATTCCCACTCGCGGAGTTGAGGGACTATTGTACGTTAGGGACGTAGCATTGAGAAGCTTGAGTATATTAAATAGACGAAGTGGGGAAGGTGGATCATCTGATTCAGGGCTGGTCTGTATGTGAGCTGCCGAAATGAAATGAAGTGGTTCACTTCTGCACATGCGCTGCGTGTCCGGCCTAAGGCGCGCCAGTGTTGTCGCTCTCTGCGCCGTCCTGTTATTTCCTCGTCCCCAGCTGAAGGATTCGCAGAAGAGAAACCTTTCCTTGAGGTAACCGTGCTCATT
>SZWC01023568.1:8572-27067 GCA_023375785.1 Penium margaritaceum | reverse complement strand
GAGGGAGGGAGGGAGGGAGGGAGGGAGCGAGGGAGGGAGGGAGAGATGGGAGAAAGAAAGGGTAGCAATGTCAGTCCCAACAACATGACTGAGGAGACTGTTCTAAACAAAAAGGGGATCATCTGCGGCAAAGCCATGCATCTCACGGAAAAACAAGAAGCATCAGGCGGTCCTGAGCAGATAGCCGGCACGCTACTATCTGCGCGGCGGTGCGACGGGAACAGGAGGCCGTTGACCAACAGGGTGAACGATCCGAGCACCCGAATCGGCATTCAAGGAGCCTCACCCTTGGCTCCGGCTGCACCCTGGCCAGGTGCCATGACGCGCGCAGGGCGAGGACTGAAAGGAAAACGGCTGAACAATTCACGTCCCTGAGGCGGCTGCTCCCTGTTGCTCCCTGCGGTCTTCTTGGGAAGAGCAAACTGAACTCACCGCCAAACCTGGCGGTGGAGTTAAGCACATTGCTCGACTCATTCGTCACAAACGGCGACGAACATGCCAAGGCATTTTTCCTTGAAGCAAAGGCGCCGAAATTCCAGCGTCCTGCATTTATCACAGGTGAGGGCATCAATTAGCAAGTAACATGCAGGTCTTTAACTTTGTCTTTTCCATCCTGGAGAGCCGAAACTTCATAACTGCAATGGCGAGGATCACATTCATGATGAAATAATTTGCATCCAGAAAAACATGGACCAGCAATGATGTAACCCATAGCACTTCCCATGTATATGCTCCACCCCCGAGGACACACAACATATCTTCAACTCATCAGGCACCACCCATGCCTCCAAACCCAACATGTTGCGTAGTAAATGTTACGTACACAACTAAATTCAAGAATAAAAACATAATTTTTACTATATGATTCATGCATTCTTAGTTTGGTAAACTGACGATACCTAAGACACCTTCAGAAGAGACTACAAGGTGTAAAGATACTCATAAGCGTTGAAAAGACCAATTTACTTCTTATCATCTCAACTTAGATACACATTTTTTGTTCTTTTTCTACGATATCCTATTACCTTGAATATGGATCCCAAATGACAATACCAAACATCATCAAGGTTGTCTACATCTTTGAAATGATGTTGATCCAAAGTTATGCCCCCATAAAATACTAGGCTTCTAATAACATGTTATGGCAATACTTACTTAAGATTGTGAACATTACGGGTCCTTAAAATGAACAAGAAATGTTTTTACACAAAACTTGATGCAAAATTTTGGGGATACATACTCAAACCAAAGCAAAACACGTCCATTAATCAATCATCATGCACCCGACCTAAAATGCACATTCATTCAATACGTGAAGCGAAATTCACACATAACTTGAACATGACTAAATTATTGAGTGGGTTTTTTAGTTTTAATAAAGATTCTTGAACAAATGCAAATGATTTGTAAAGTAATCAACAATAAGAACTAATTTATATCCACAATAAATCATAAGAAAAGAATGATTTTGAAATTTACCTTAACATACTACTAACAATAAATCAATTTCATACAAGTTATGCAACAAATGCAATTTCCACATGATGAAAACTATTTGGCTTCATGGGATTAAAAAGAAACAACAACTCATCAAGATTCTTGTGGCCTTTTAGGAGGATGATGACTAGTTTTTTTTCAAATTCGTGACTTCATTCAAATGAATCTACTATGCAGAACACTATGATGTTTAAACTAGATAATACTCAGTGTAGCGTGCGGACAATTTTTTGTATTCTAAATGATCTTGAAATATTTATGGCATGTCCCAGGGTCTCCAGATTGGAGTCTCATGGCGTCCTTCTTCGTAAAATGATGTACGAGCTAAAGTGTCCGTCCACCCTGTGCCCAAAAACATCTTAAGTGTGCATTTAGGCCAAGAGGAGTGGCACGATGGAGATTCCATTGCGTCACTCGTTTACCACCCCTAGAGTGCTGCTAAGGTCATGTTTCCACATGGCTCTACCACGTGGAAGTGTTAGGCTAGGATGCATGTTTTGAAATCCGTGCCCTATGACGACTGTGTCCATTTTGCCGTGATGCATCTTACCCAACATGGCTAAGGCAGCAAGTCACTCGGCCTCCTTGGACTGACAAGTCTGAGGGCTTTTGTTTGGGTCATACAATTTGTCACAAACATCCCACGGCTGTTACATTGATATTAAAGCCATACTTCTGCATACATTCTGATTTTTTACTCAATCCATCTGTTCGTTGTGCCTCACATTGATTGACGACCGTCGATTGAGCGATGGGAACGAGTTGAATGATGACATCTTGGCAAACCTCTACCAGATGGACGAAGACTCTCAACAGTTTGAGAGCTAGCATGAGGGTTCGACATGACTGAATTCACCCGCCTGACCGGTGGATGCGGACTTTGCTCTCACTCAGCCAAGCTCATCGTTTCTTTAGAGAACATTTCGAAACAGAACGGCCCCGACGTGCCCAACACGCCGAGCAAGGAACCGCAAACTAAGGTGCCCTCGTAGGGGAGGGAGGAGAGGATAGGCCTCCTCTCCCCCTTGCCAAGGGGGAGGTGATGGGAAAGTCTCCCCAGTCCCCCCCCCTCTAGTGGTCCATAGCAACCAAGGGGGAGGAAAGGGACAGACTCTGTCTCCCCCCCCCCCCCGTTCAATGCGGCACCGACGGCAATAACAAGGAGGAGAGAGAGGGAGTCTCTGACCCTCGTACTCCAATAGCACCGACAGCATCAAAGGGAAGGAGAGGGGTAAGAGTCCCTCTCCACCCCCCCTCGGATGGCGCCAATGGTGGCAAAGGGCATGAAAGGGAAGGACTCCCTCTTCTCCCCCCCCGATGGCGCCGATAATACAAAGGGGAGGAGAGGGACAAGAGTTCCTCTCTCCAACCCTTTCCAAAGTGCTGGTGGCACTGAAGGGGAGGAGAGGTATGAGAGTTCCTTCCCCGCATCTCATGCCTCCAACTACGCTGAAAGAGAGGAGAGGGACGGATTCCCTCTCCCCCCCCATGGCACAGACAAGGCCAAAGGAGTAGAGAGGAACGAGAGTTCCTCCACCCCTACACTGTTGGCACCAACTACGCCAAAGGGGAGGAGAATGATGGACTCCCTCTTCCCACCCCCCATGGCATAAATTATGCCAAATGGGAGGAAAGGGAAGGGAGTCCCTCCCCCCTCCCCCCTTTCATAACGCAAGCTGCACCAAGGAGGAAAGGTGGGGGGAGAGACTCTTACCCCCTTCCTCCCCCCTCCGTCCATGGCACAGACAGCGCCAAGGGGACGCTAAGAGAAGCATCCCCCCACTCTTCTCCCCTCCCTTGGCATCGCTCATGCATGAAACTACAAATGGGAGCACCTCCCACTACCAGGTTGGCAAGCAAGAGAGGGTGGGAAGAGGAGGAAGCTTCCCTCCCTTCTTCCACGTCCGGCAGAGGAGATGTCTCACGAGATGTGTGTATGTAAATTGATTACATGCGGGAACTCACAAGACATGTGTGGGTAGCGTAGAAGATTGATTTTGTTGGAACAAGTACAAGTTGCAGAGTTTGAATCTTATTTACTCCAAGTCTTTCTTCTCCCCAAAACTGATGGTTGGCCTTTGGAAAGAGATAAAAGACCCTCATTCCAACCCGGTTTTGTCTGCCATAAAAACCAGCATGGAGCACACTCTTAGTTGAAAAAATGGGAATTGATCAATTATGGACCCGAAAAAAGATCTATTCATGAACAGAGAAAGACCAACAGCTTTCTTGATACACCATCGAGTGACCGTTGCAAAGGTGGGGGGCGGGGGGCAAGGTGGGTCACTTGGCGTGTCAAATTATGTTCATTCTCTTTCATGAATCCTCAAATAAAGGAATTTTATGTGAACCGCTTCCTAGAAGCATTTGAAACAGTGAATACTATACTGGTTTAACAGAAGAATGTGGTCACGTTAATCAAGCGTTTTGACGCAAAAATCTAATGCTGAAGTTGATCTCTTCCGAAAATTGGCAATTCTGAATTTGAGTTTCCTTTCCATTTTGATGTAGAAAAAGGTGGAAAACTGACAATTTTCAATGTGCTTGACGTCACCCACTTGGTATGTTACAATGCGCAAACGTTTTTACCGGTAGTGCCTAAATGTTTCACATGTGACATCAAAGTTTAGGTTATTACATGAAAAACCCCAAAAGGGGTGACCGTTGACATCCACGATATGGCAGATAATGGGTGGTACATGTGCTAATGAATTTTGTTTGCGCAAAAGAGTCACTACGATACTGGGATGCAAAACCAAAACAATGATGTACATCTAGACGAGTTCTTGATGTAGAAAAAAAGGCACTATACGTATTGTAGCAACTTGATGACTCACCTACTTGGCACAACATTGCGAGATGTGTAAACAACACAAAATGTAAGTTTATTGCACTGTTTCACTTAGGCGAACCACGTTATCGTTGTAAGCATCGATTGCACTACGGGAAACATCACAAGTTCTAGTTGTAGATTTCTTCTTAGTGTCAAACAAAGCAATAAACAAGTGCAAGTTGCATTTGAATCACACATTTTGAAAGCATCTGTGATGCTAGAGCCGAACACATTACTCATGGTCTTCAAATGTATGATCAAATCAAAGGCCGTTTTCAAATCCACGTGGGTGTTGATTGCACGCTACAATGCAAGTCATTTGTGCTTTCATTTTGATGAAAGGAATAAGTGATTGCTGATCACATTCATCACACACGGATGGTGAAAACCCCTACGGAAGGGTTGGGAGCACAAAACTGACAGGTGTCGCTTGCAGTGGGAGCATGAAAAGTGTGGGAGATGCAATTGTAGCATTCACGTAGGTTCCAAAGTCATTGTCCCAAAGAACACCAAATGCGTGGTTGACCGGTGCGTCGGTTAAAATGTAAAGACGTGTATCAAATGCACCATTGCCATTGATATTGAGTACACGATTGACAAAAGCTATGAATTGCAATTTTTTCAAGGGTGCCAAGCGCACTATGGACATTAGATACAATTGGGCTAGCTATGCTTGTGTTGATGGTACAGCACATGTTGTGAGATGTTTATTGCACGGATAACATGCGTACTGATTGCAACTCATTGTATAAATTAGCAGAAACTAGCCAACTCGTTGCGTCGTCATGCTCGCTTGCGATAGACCATAAACCAAAAGCATACCATCTATGCACGGAATAGTTCTATGGGTAAGTGCGTCAAGCGCATCATTCAAAACGCAAAGACCATGTCTTTTGAAATTTAAAAGGCATGTTGACAAAGTTGAGGATGGTCATGCTATCAAATCCTTGAAATGGAGAACCGGCAAGCATGGCTAGAAACAATAACAGAAGACTATAGTGATCAGAAGTATGTCTGAACAGCCTAAGAGAAAAACAACGATCCCAGTGGCCACAGAAAGTGATAAAAACCAAATTAAAAGAAAAACCACACGTTGTACTGCCGATAGCAGTGTGGAAGGTACTTCCTAACGTAGTATGAACCGAATTTGAACAATTAAATCATGTGTGACAAGGAAGATTTTCAAAAATTTGAACCATGCTTAAGGTGGAAGAACTCTTACATATCTATTTGTGGAACATGCTACAAAAGCCTAGGCCGTTGAGCCCAGTTCCAAAACATGCACAACATACATAATCGTAGTAGGTCATAGTGCATGACCAAATTTTGAAGACAACCCTCTTTTCAGTGGGTCAAGGTATGCAATCCATACCATGAAACTTCAGCCACATGAGATTAGGTACATGGAAAGGACGGAAATTGTGCACAACATGCACAAAAACCTTATTCACCAACATGGATGGGTGGGATGGACGAATGATCCAAAAGGTTTTCTGAAGATTGAACAATTTAGTGTTATCTACTAGTGACTTGGATAAAAATGGCAAAACCATTGCACCAAACAAGATGTTTGGTGGGCATAGGACATGTGGTTGAATGATTGCACATCCTATTTCCCTACAATATGTTAAAGAAATTGCAATCATTTCATGACTATGCTTGTTTTATGAGTGCTTCATGAGATGTAAAGCATAATTGGTGTGTTATCATGCTTATTTCAATCCTTAAGGATTGACATCGTGCTGCGTATACAAAGCGTGTTGTACACGCATCAGTACCTTTCGGAGGTTCTCTACAACATTGTTCATGGCCGATACAAACATCAATCCATGATTGAACGTGTGAAGTGTGACATTTCTAAATGAAACAATCAATGGAAAAACCATTTACATCGTTTCATTTGGTGAATGATGGATATGAATCATGGTACTCTATAGGTATTGAGGATTAAAAGCTGCATGAGAATACTCACAACTGTGTTCAGAAGTCAAGGTTTATCTTAATTGGGTATTTACATGCACTTAAGAGGGGTAGAAACTCTTCGAGGCGTCTTCAGCACTTTACAATGTCGTAGTGGGTTGGTCAAAGATTACAGGAGTCACTTTGACAAGATTGACTGAATGTTGAGAGTGAAACAATTTGAAGGTGACACCTTCATTGTATCACCACTCAAGGACTGATCATGTCGTGGTCATTGATAGAAAAAAGTACATGAATCAATGTTGATGACATAAATACATCCACATTGAAATGAAAATCCATTTGAGAAAAAATGACCGACACTCATTTTCTACGGATGGTGCTCCAAAGAACTATGAAGATCGCATTGAGTTCTACAAACCATCTACATCACACTTGGGATCACATCAAGGTAAAGGTTTTGCACTCAAAGCTCATGACCATGGAGATGATGTTTAAGGCGATACCTTTGAGCTCACAGTGTGTTCACACCTAAATCTTGATTTTCCAACTGACTACATAACGAGTCATAATCAACACTGGGGCAAATTGATGATGAGTTTTTCATACCTAAATTTTGATATGAAGAATCTTCAAGATTTACCTTGAGAAAAAATACTTCTCATCGGATCCTTTTGAATTTTGGAGAAATGCTTCAAAGGTGAGTGCATCGTGACACAGTTTGCTAGTCATGTACGTCATGCTCTTCAAACATTATGTGCATGGATTGCGATTGAACCAAAGGCATTGCGAGCACCGGTTATCAAAGTTGTTGGAACAACACCAATCCTTGAGAGAGAGCATAGCAATTACGGTGCGGTCGAATCATAGTTTGATGACCTAGAAGGTCATGGTAAAGCAATAAAACCTCTAGGCTGTGGAGATGGTACAATTCAAGTACATTATCAAATGCACGATCGATGTTTTTTTTTATGTCTACAGCTACAGTTGTTTGTTGGATGTCTTCGTTAAGGGCGAACCCCATTATAATTGCCTTGGGTGAGGAAAATGGAAAATACTCTCCTCAGTGATAGTACAAAATGAACACAACAAAAGATGTTGAAGTTACATGTTTTGTTGTGACTTGGCAATCAGAATCTGTGAAATATTCTAAAATGGAACCTTAGGACGTGATGACATAAGCAGAAGGGGACTTTGGAACTCGTTGTTCCAGGCTCACCGGATGTGATTTGGAATTTTTCGATCACAATCACGTGCATTTAACACTCGGAATGTGTTCTTCCAACTTTTTTGGCAATGATTGAGATCATGGTACACCCATTTGGTGAATACTATACGACTAGCATTTCATTCATAGATATGATACATGGTTGTTGAGATTGGTTATCATAGTTTAGACATGAATGAGGAGATGACGGTTGAGATCAAGATCATCTAGGACAGAGCATAATCATGTTTAAGGATGGATTTGAACTGCAATTGCACATACAAGACGACCAATGCCACCTCTTTTAATGATGAATGCAATCTTTGAAGGGAAACAAAAGTGCGCTAAAGACCAAAGTCTTAGGATCTCAGTACATACCAATCCTAAAAAAAAGCTAGCATCTGAGTTGCATGGGCTTGCAAGGGCTTGGTTGAGTTCAACCAACCAACCCATAGGTGCTAAAAGAGGTGTATTAAACCTCCTCGTGGTCATAAACACGTGGTTGGAAACCAAGAGGAATGATGTCCAGATCTTGGATTGCGAGTATTGACAATGCTACGGAGAGGTACCACCTCGGCAGCAACCCCTTGGAAGTGATTATGTCCGAAGGACATTGAAAATGTTGTGTGGACCTTGACCGTTTTTGTGGGGAAGCCTTGTGAACAAGTTGCAGTGATGCTCCTTTCAGAGGCGGAGGAGGCATCACCATAAAGTCTTGTTGAACACGCACCACACAAAATGTGGAACAGTATTTCTTCCATACCCTCTTTCAATCCGGTAAGTCAACTGACCATGTACGTACCGAATGGCATCCACCATGCCGATGATACACACGTGTGATAAATCTTCTGCTAAGAAATGACAACAAGTGTGTTCAAACATACAGAGGTTCCATGTGCCTCGTCTTGGCAAGTGCCAAGGGATTGCATGGTCAACACAAAATGTTGCACACAAATGATAACAATTGATAAAACTACGTACGTGCGTGGTTGATTGTGCGTGATCATAAAGAAATTATGTTGCTAATGATGAGAGTTAACAACTCTTGACTTATGTGTGATTTTGTTGCAAGGTTTGCATCTTGAAGTACGGAATGATCTAACCTCCATGAGCAAGGACAAACGAGGACGGTTCAGAGCAAAAGAGGAGGCGTTTAGCGTGCGGACCATTTTTAGCATGACAAATGGTCTTGAAATATTTACGGCATGTTTTGAGGTCTTGAGATTTGATTCTCAACGCGTCCTTGTCCAAATGTCTATGTAAAACCTAGTCCAAAAAAAGTTTTCAGTGTGGATTGAGGGTGAGAGGAGTTTCACGATGAAGATTCCGTTGCGTCACTCCTTTTCCACCCCTTGAACACCGCTTAGGTCCTCATTCCACGTGGTTCTGCCACTCGGAAGGGTTACGATAAGATGCATGTTTTGAATTCTGTGCCTTATGACAAACGTGCCCGTTTTATCCAGAAACATCTCAAGAAAATTTGCTACCACAACAAATCAATCCGCATCCTTGGACTAACTTATCTAAGGCCTTCATATCTGGTCATACAGTTACTCGCAAAACAGCCCACAACCTTGACAGTAGAGTGATGATGATAAGCCAAGGACGAAAATGGGACCATATGATGAAAACAATAGTTGGGAGAACAATTAGGTTTTCAAACATTTCTTCCACATATCAATTGTTTACTGATGAATATTCAATTAAAGGAAGTGAATGTGAAGAAAAAATAAGATAAACCAATATGTTGAACAGATGGGTATGAAACGAGAACATTTTTTTTACAAGTTGTGTGCATTTATCCTTAAATAGTTCATGATGTGCTCATGTAAAAACAAAATGTTTAATGTTTCAAAATGAAATTTCCAATACGAGTAACTTATCTTCATCACGTTTTTCATGTTCATCATTCCTACAAAATGAAAATTATCATTTTCAGTTGTCATATTGCTTGAAAGCAACTAACAAAGTATGAATAAGATGAGAAAACTTGCCATTGTTTTCATTTAATACAATATGATAGCTTACACACATTTGATACATGTTTTTCCATTCATTGTTCCTTCAATTAGTTCCACATCCTATGCCAACAAAAATCTAGTTAAGCAATTGTGTTTAATGAAAAACTCTTGAGTAACTTGTTTTCGTTGTTAAGAATAGTAAAAGAATATTCTAAATCAATCTACCTTCTCGAAAATCAGTTTGAAAAGTATTTCAATGAAGGTAGTTCAAATTGTTTTTTATTAATAGTGAAAATTGTATGAAAACAGTTATGTTTTGTGGATTTGATATCTTAAAAATCATTCGTCAGAAAACTGTTTGAAGGGGGTATTGTTACATCTGAAGCACACCAAATTTGTAATTTTTCAGAATTAATTTATATTATCCAAGCATTAAATGAAAATACGTTGAAAAGAAATACATGAAATATTTTTTTTTGATTTCATTAAATTTATTTGTGATAAATGGGATAGGTAGCAAAGGTTAGGGCCTGGAATACTAAGGTCTTTGTGATCAACAATCGATTTTTTGTGGATGGGAAATTCGGACTAAAATCTTAAATAAGATCAAGTTTAAATATTGTACATGAAAAAGAAAGCACTCTCGGCTAGTAACGCTCTTGAATCGTTGTAAGGAAAAGCGTTAGAAGGTCGTATAGGCTGGGATGGCAAGGGTCATTACATAGTTTTCAGGTTCATTTGCCTTCAAGGCATCGTCTTCTAAAGTTGGTAGGCTTTTCAAGACTTACAAGGGCCTTGGAGGGATCTTTAACAGTTTCTTCATTATATGCTCTAGAGGGAATGTGTGCAGAAGGGCATATTCCACATAGTGTGTAGTGATGGATTGAACTAAGAGGAGCTTTATCTTATATACCTATGAATTCAGTAAGTTGATAACCTCAAGGAGAAGCTTCCTTTTGTCGGTTCAAGTCTGCAACCTCTTGAAGACGATCCCTTGCAAGAGAAGCTTATGTAGTTGAAACTTGCAACTGGCATCCCTGCTACCCTAGAGAGAAATTTCCTAATACAGGAAGCTTCATGAAGTGTTTAGGTGAATTTTCCCAAATATGTTGCTTATTGTTCAAGCTTTCTTTTGACAACCGTTGATCTTTCGATGCTATTGCATGATAATCCTTGATGAGGAGCATCCTGAATATGTGCCACAATTACCCATATATGTTAAAGGGACGAAGCTACATGCATGTGCATGATAATGTAGTGCAAGCCTCATGCTCAGGGGTCATGGTTCCTTTTGAGTAAGTTAGAGGACTCAATGACCAAGGTACCTATGTATTGTGGTGTAGTAGGTAGAATTCCTTTCTCATAGAGCTCACCAAAGGAATTCCCAATCGTATTCTGCATGCTAACTCACTCCATAAAACACACTCGGCACTTCAGAGTGCTTAAGCATTAGCTGCGAGAGTTTATCTAGCAAAGACAAGAGAGAATTCGAAGTAGACATGGACTTGGGAATCGAGCGTAAAATCTCTAACCTTTTGTACACTACTCTAAATGTACTGCTGTCTTCACCACAACAAATTTTGACTTTAGCTCAGTAATTGCACAATCCATCACTCCTCCTTGATTGGTGTGTTGGTAAAGAATGAGTCAGAGTAGCGTGCTCCCCAAAATTCCTCTTATGACTCCCAAAAATCTTCGTCAAGGAAATGGATTTGAGTGTCTTTCTTGATAAGTGGAAAGTAAGAGAATGCATTCAAATCGGCAATTGAACCCAAAAGGCAGTTTATCCCTATCTGTGTTGGTGCCAAAACCTCTCCCTTCTTTGTTTTTTAGCTGCTTGCCAAAGATTCTTTAAAGATGTTGCTTTCAAGAATTGTTGGATTTAGTTTGGGCAACAGTAGAGAATGGGTGCTTACCTCATGCAAAAGCAACTCAGCATGTTACTCCTAACGACGAGGTTGTGCATGATGGTGCTACCCATCATGCTTCATCTTACACCCTTCTTTCTCTTACTCAGTTTGGAATAATGTATAAAACATATTTGTGGATTCCCTATTGACATTCTTGCCGTTAGAGCGATAACAAAGGCCATTAAATCAATTATAAGGGTGTTTAGGTCGTTTTCAGTCGTGAACGTTTGCTTGCATGGGTAAAAAGTGTTGCACTTTCCCTCTCCTATTTTCTAGAATGTTTCATATTCCATTGTTTGTGACGTTTTGTCTTAAAAACATTTTTCTTAGTTGAATGTTTTGTTGTGGTTGTTTGTGCATTTGTCTATCAAACAAGGGGTGCAGCTTTCGATTTTGCAAGCGAAGGTAAGAACCTCTTTTGATTTAACACTTCGTCTTGAAATGTTGGTGTCACGTGTATTCCTTCCCCTTTTCTTTTGTATTCATTGGACTTCTCCTCCTTTGTTTTTGTACACTTTCCACGTGTCTAGCATAATTTGGAGGAAGATATTGTTGTATATGTAATGTGAAGAAAGCATCTCGCCCACCCATTATCAGATGCTTACACAAAACCCCTTCTCTGTTCTTTACGCCGCTTCATTTGACAAGATTTTCATTATTGCAGCTCTTCTTACTTCCGGGCTGGCCCTGCTCACTGAGGAAGCCTTCATCTTGCTCCCTCTTGCATGTTGATGTCTACTGCAAGGATTTCGCTTGAGCGGCCGCTTGCTCCATAGGCACTGCCTTGCAACATCGCATAATTGTTTTTCTTTTCCCAAATCCTTCGCTTGCTCGCTGCTTTCTCCTTACCGTGCCTATTCCAACCATGTTGTCACATTAGTTGCAACAGTTGGGCATGTTATCCGAACTTCTTGCTCAGCATCTCCTCCTTTTGACTACAATTGTTCCGACCACACTAGTACTTTCACAAACCTCTCTGGCCACTTGCAAGCGTGTTGCTCCAAATCTATTTCTTTTCTTCAAAGGTTCTCTTCATTCTAATAACGCATTTCATAGGCTTAACCCTCTCTTTCTTAATGCATATGGCTTGCTTGATGCGAGGAATCAGATGGACATCCAACACCATGAAAGCATTTCTTGGAAAGTAGTTGTACTTAGCCACCATGCTAGATAATGATCCATGGGGCAAAGGCATGTCGTATCAAGGCCACTTGTTTCATCTTATGCACCCTTGGTGGTCCTCAGCGTTGAATTTGTCTACCTTGCTTTTGTGTAGATGTAGTAAGGCTGCTGATTGGGGAACATTGTTCTTTAGGTTTTTAGACATCATGCATCATGGAATTGAATGTGGGACTGGCACAAAGCCCATTAACCAAAAAATGCACCATATGTGGTGATCGTGCTACTTCTACATTGACTTGTGCTTCCTGTGTCGTAAAGGGTTACGACAATTACTTTTTGTACATATACTTGTAGTGTGCCATGAGTGGCACCTCTACAACACAACGTGGCTATTGAGCCACAAACAGTGCTCGCATGCCTCCTTCTGGTGGTTAAGCCAGATGCACTTGTGGAAACATGGCTGGTTTCACGATTGGAATAGGGTTTGCTTCAGGTAGATGTACAGACAATTCTTTTGAATCCTCTTTCCAATACATGTATTATTCTTGTTGTTTCATTGTTGAAGCACATACTCTTGCTGCTTTAAGTGCGGAGCCCATGCTAGGTACAGCTCAAGTTCAACAATTTTGCTACTTTTTCCCTATGTGATAGTTGTAGGTGCTACATCTTTGATGCTTGCCGTACATTGTGAAGCTGCTTTTGTTGACATATAAGCTCTTGAGCCTGCAATATACTACCTCAATGCCTCCTTGTTTTCCTCCATAGCTAAGGTGCTTTGATTTCTTGTTATGGTATGCTTTAAGCTTCCTCAAGCAACCATTGTGCATTTACGGTTTGGCGTTGTGCGTGCTTTATCACATGGTGCCCATGCTCTTTCCCCATGTGCATGCCATGTAAAATCGATTAACAAACAAATACAAGAGAAGCAAACTATGCATTCTCCTCTTCCACGTTGCTCATGCTTCTCTTCAAGTGGAATGTTGCTCCTGCACGTGAAGTGATGTCACCTCTGTTTCTGACTCAGAACATGTACAGAGCTTACGGAGAACGTCTTTACCACCAACATAGTCTACTACTATTGCTACTATAATGTGCTCAGAGGAGGAACTAAACTTGTTACACCATGTTGATTTTGTGAGTAAGATAGAATTTGTGGGATCCTTCTAGATAAGAATTTTAAGTGATGAGCAATACTACTTGTGGAATGGCAGGGCAAGAGATGGGAGCTCCCAAATAAGTCTTTCTTCATGTGAAGTACAAGTATGGTACTTTGAAACGGAGAGCACTTTAGGCTTTAATAGCTATACGCCCATTTTGGGGCAGTGCCTTCTTTGACCACACAAGCCATCACGGCACGGGTCTTGGAATAGTCTTGTTAGATGGATTTGAATGCAACCTTTACCAAGACTGGCAGGCCTTACGAGGTTTAGAAGGGCCTAGGTTGGATCTCAAGCAAAGTCTTCATTGGAAGCAGTAGAGGTAGAGTCTTGAGAAGGCAAAATGTACGGCAGTGTGCTCCGATGGATTGAATTCAAATGAGCTTTGCCTTTAATACCAGTGGATTTCACAAGTTGACAACCAAAAGAAGAAGCTTCCTTCTGGTGGTTAAGGTCTGCTACATCAATCAGAAGCTTCCTTCCTACTGAAGCTTCTTGTAGTCCAAAGTTTTTATAGGCATCTTTGCTTCCCTAAAGAGAAGCTTTAACCTCGAGGAAGCTTCATCAAGTTCTCATGTGAAGATCCCGGAAGAGGTTGCTTGCTTTTTTGGCTTTCCTCTGGTGACCATTGATCTTTCCTTATTCTTTGATAAGACCCATTGGTGAAGTGCCTCTTCATGCTCATGCCAAATTGATCCATGCAAATTTAAGGACCATTGTTCACGCATGTGGCTGATGATAAAGTGTACACCTCTTACTCAGGATGCATGATTCTCGTCTAGTCAACTCCAGGATAGCCAAACAAGGGTTCATGTGTAGTGGTGCAAAGTTGGTAGCTACCCTTCCTAGTATAGCTAAGTAGAGGAATGGAAAATCCTCTTCCATACAAGAACACACACTATGTTACACACCTGGCCCTCAAGACTACTTGAGGGATGGCTACGAGAGGTTTTCTGGCAAGTACATGAGAGAATTCCTAGAAGAAACGGATCTAGGNTAAGACCTATTGGTGAAGTGCCTCTTCATGCTCATGCAAAATTGATCCATGCAAATTTAAGGACCGTTGTTCACGCATGTGGCTGATGATAAAGTGTACACCTCTTACTCAGGATGCATGATTCTCGTCTAGTCAACTCCAGGATAGCCAAACAAGGGTTCATGTGTAGTGGTGCAAAGTTGGTAGCTACCCTTCCTAGTATAGCTAAGTAGAGGAATGGAAAATCCTCTTCCATACAAGAACACACACTATGTTACACACCTGGCCCTCAAGACTACTTAAGGGATGGCTACGAGAGGTTTTCTGGCAAGTACATGAGAGAATTCCTAGAAGAAACGGATCTAGGAATTCACTGTAAAATCCATAATGTTTATATAGTATTGCGAAGGCAGTGCCGTCTTCATAAGTATGGACGTCAACAAGCATAACAATCTTACCCCACATCATTCATTGTTAGAATGAATGAAAATGAGTGTAATAGCCTATGTTGAACAACACTTCTTTAGGTTTCCAAAACATTTTTTGTGATAAGCAATAATAATGAATGTGGTTCGACAATGTATTTAATATTTCCATTTCTTTGTTTCTCTTGATAAATGAAGGGAATTTTTTGATCTATTTCCCAATTTTTCTCTAGTATTTTATATTTATTTTTTAATTTCTTTCAAGAGAGGTGTTTTCTGTGTGGAAGGTTGGTAAGCTTGACACTTGGAGTTTTAGTGATAAAAAGATTATTTTTTTACAAGAGTAATAGCAATCTTTGTAACATTTAATAATTGTTTTGTTTTGATAATATTAAGTATTTTGTTCATTTGAAATTTCAAGAATGCATGTCGGTACCAATTTCGAACCGATTCAAGCTTGAAATGTGTTGATTTGAGTTTTGACAAGTTTTAGTTAATCAAATGACATGAAATTTATCAAAATGTTTCAAATGTGGCTATGTGATTATGTATGGAATTTTAAGAGGCAAGGCGTTGTTCATGGAATACTAAACCCATGTGGACATTTTTCAACCACATGAAGTGGAAGATGAAGCATCTTTGAACTAATTAGAGGAATGTAGCCAGAAGGATAGATTTGTGGAGCCACACAGCCATGGTCTTGCATGGTTCTTGAGTGAAACCAAACAATCAGTTATGGAACGCTCGGCTTGCATGGCCATTAGAGTATAGTCTAGAAGCCATATGCCTTTCTCTCAAGTGTGTTTGAAAATAATGGCAAATGTAGTGAAAAAGGATGAGGCTTTTGGAGGCAAACTGAGGAGTCATACAAAGGAATATGAAGGTAAACTAATGTCAAAAGGCATACGAGATTTAGTGATATGATCTTCTTTAAGTAAACGTGAAGTAGGGGGCTTCCTTAGAGGCACTTGCCATAGAGGTTTTTGATGCTTGCATAACCATCTGGGTGGTTACATAACCAGCATGGTGAGGTGAGAGTATGCTAAAAGATGAAGGGTCAATAGCAACTGCAACAATGTTAAGAGGTTGTAGGATATAGTAAATGGTTGACCAAGTATCCTTCACTTGGAACGTGAATGTTCATAGGTTCTTTGGGCGTTCAAGGGAAAACCACATGTTTTAGAGGTAAGGAAATGAACCTTGTCCCCCCTCCATTGTAGGAAGTAGTTTTCAAGTCAATTCCAAACATAGAAAATCTAAAAGATTTGTTATCCAAATTCAACCCTTTCGTCTAATTAAATCACCATACCCTATTCCCCCTAAATTCACTGGCCGTGTGGAATAAGATCCTCATAGGAATTGTGGAATGTCCATTGACTCAATGTCACATGATGACGTTATTTTAATTGATGATGAGAATATTGGAATAGTCCTTCAAGAAGTAGAGCAGGTTTTCTTTTGAATGTTAAAAGATATGGAATGATGATTTGCCATAATGTTAGGGATGGGGTTGACTGGCAAAATGTTTGAGAAGCAATCTGGTGGTTCTGCCTTACAATGGCTGCCTTGCGTGGGTTGAAATCACAGCTTCAAGAAAAGAGGCTCGCTTCTCTCAAAGAACAAGGGGGGTTGGGGGCTTGATGGATTTGTGCTCAAGCCTTGCATCGGCATTAAAATAATTGGATAGCTAGTTGTNCCCCCTAAATTCACTGGCCGTGTGGAATAAGATCCTCATAGGAATTGTGGAATGTCCATTGACTCAATGTCACATGATGACGTTATTTTAATTGATGATGAGAATATTGGAATAGTCCTTCAAGAAGTAGAGCAGGTTTTCTTTTGAATGTTAAAAGATATGGAATGATGATTTGCCATAATGTTAGGGATGGGGTTGACTGGCAAAATGTTTGAGAAGCAATCTGGTGGTTCTGCCTTACAATGGCTGCCTTGCGTGGGTTGAAATCCCAGGTTCAAGAAAAGAGGCTCGCTTCTCTCAAAGAACAAGGGGGGTTAGGGGCTTGATGGATTCGTGCTCAAGCCTTGCATCGGCATTAAAGTAATTGGATAGCTAGTTGTAAAGCAGCGTGTAGCAGATCAAAACTGGTTTTTCCTACTCAATTGTTGGTTGTAAAATGTGGGCAACCACTTGATCAAGTTCGATTGAATTGGGGATGTTGACATAAACGACTCATAAGCTTGAATTTCTGAGAACATGTGTAAAACAAGTTATGATTTAGGGAAGGTGCTATTGTTTCAGAATTTTAGAGGAAAGAGATGAAGAATTAGAGAAGACTTTGAAATGTTTTGAGAAGTTTTGGAAAGGTATCCTGATCAAATTTGTGTTACGGATTTTTTCAAATGGAGGTGGAAGTTCCTACTTGCCTCCAAGACGATGTTTGTGGGCGCTACTACTTCAATCGTAAGAGCATGTGGAAGGCTTCTCAAGGTCTAAAAGCCAATTATACAAGATAATGTTTTTGGGATAAGAGAAAATTCACCTAGAAATGTCTTGGGGTAATCTTTCACTTTTGGCTGATGTTTTCATACACATGATATCTTGTTTCTTTATCCTTGTAGAGATCGGGTGCTCTTGATCCTAAGATGTGAGTAAGGGTGGTTTGGTGGTCGATGAACTTGATTCCATGATGTTGAGATTTAAGCAAATCCTTTATGATGTGTAGTGACACAAGGAGCTCCTTTGGAGGAACCACAAATAGAAAAAGTCACTTTGCCAAATTTTGTGAATGTGGAGTTTAGCATTGCAAACAACTGCAATCACCTTTTTGCAGATGTTCAAAGTGAGGTGAAAACAATGTTGCTCTTTTTCTTTTGGTTATTCTAGATGAGGCACCAACGGATTAAGCAATGGAGGGAGTGCTAGAGAATGTAGAAAAAAGAGTTAACTACAATGGTGTTGGTAAATGGAACTTCGGGGATGACCTCACGTAATCTTCCAAGTGTGGTTTTTTCTTTCTTCCCCTAAAGAATGTTCCTCTCATATCTCACTTCCATGATGCTTCATTATCTTAATTGCTTTGTAATGGTTTTTTCTGCGTTTTACGCTGGAATATGTGGTCATGAATAGACTTTTTATGGTCATTGCTTGATGTTTTGGTGGTTTTGATGGAAATGAAGTTTACGCGAGGGATTAGTGGTTGTTTATTGTCAAGATGAATCTTTGAAGTACACGTGCCTATGTTTTTGTCAGAAATCCTTTGTGGATAAAGCTGATAGTGAATTTTTTCACACATGTTGGAGGGATCGACTTTGCAGTTGTTAGAAGTGTATGCCCCATACATTTTCTCGTCAAAGCAAAAAGCAGACTGGGAGTTTCGAGCCTCGTCATGCCCTTTTCTTATATTGTCTGAATGTACATCACTTTGGCGCCATTTTGGTGGGAAGTCTCTTTCTGGAAGACCAATCAGCAGTTTTGGATCAATGGCCTAAAAGCAGTCCTTCCTCTCATCTCCCGCCCCCCCCACCCTCC